>CAWUCN010000065.1:600000-779000 GCA_963920805.1 Primula vulgaris
TTGTATGGTTTAGGGTTTAGGGTTTTGGTTTTAGGGTTTTAGGTTTAGGATTTAGGTAAGGTTCTTGCATATGTAGGGAATATTCCTCATTTTTTTTCTTCGATTTATGGCCAATAGTACACGGGTTTTACCGACTTTTTATTTTTTTGACATTTTATTTATATTTGTATGGTTGAGGGTTTAGGGTTTTGATTTTAGGGTTTAGGGTTTTAGGTATAGGTTTTAGGTAATGTTCTTGCATATGTAGGGAATATTCCTCATTTTTTTTCTTGGATTTATGGCCAATAGTACACAGGTTTTACCGACTTTTTTGTTTTTTGACATTTTATTTATATTTGTATGGTTTAGGGTTTAGGGTTTTGGTTTTAGAGTTCAGGATTTTAGGTTTAGGGTTTAGGTAATGTTCTTGCATATGTAGGGAATATTCCTCATTTTTTTTCTTGGATTTATGGCCTATAGTACACGGTTTCTACCGTCTTTTTTGTTTTACGACATTTTATTTATAATTATGGGTTTTAGGTTTTAGGGTGTATGTTATAGGGTTTAGGGTTTCAGTTTTAGGGTTAAGGTAATGTTCTTGCATATGTAGGGAATATTCCTTATTTTTTTTCTTGGATTTATGGCCAATAGTACACGGGTTTTACCGACTTTTTTGTTTTTTGACATTTTATTTATATTTGTATGGTTTAGGGTTTAGGGTTTAGGTTTTTGGTTTTAGGGTTTAGGGTTTTAGGTTTAGGATTTAGGTAATGTTTTTGCATATGTAGGGAATATTCCTCATTTTTTTTCTTGGGTTTATGGCCAATAGTACACGGATTTTACCGACTTTTTTGTTTTTGAGATTTTATTTATATTTGTATGGTTTAGGGTTTAGGGTTTTGGTTTTAGGGTTTTAGGTTTAGGATTTAGGTAAGGTTCTTGCATATGTAGGGAATATTCCTCATTTTTTTTCTTCGATTTATGGCCAATAGTACACGGGTTTTACCGACTTTTTAATTTTTTGACATTTTATTTATATTTGTATGGTTGAGGGTTTAGGGTTTTGATTTTAGGGTTTAGGGTTTTAGGTATAGGTTTTAGGTAATGTTCTTGCATATGTAGGGAATATTCCTCATTTTTTTTCTTGGATTTATGGCCAATAGTACACAGGTTTTACCGACTTTTTTGTTTTTTGACATTTTATTTATATTTGTATGGTTTAGGGTTTAGGGTTTTGGTTTTAGAGTTCAGGATTTTAGGTTTAGGGTTTAGGTAATGTTCTTGCATATGTAGGGAATATTCCTCATTTTTTTTCTTGGATTTATGGCCTATAGTACACGGTTTCTACCGTCTTTTTTGTTTTACGACATTTTATTTATAATTATGGGTTTTAGGTTTTAGGGTGTATGTTATAGGGTTTAGGGTTTCAGGTTTAGGGTTAAGTTAATGTTCTTGCATATGTAGGGAATATTCCTTATTTTTTTTCTTGGATTTATGGCCAATAGTACACGGGTTTTACCGACTTTTTTGTTTTTTGACATTTTATTTATATTTGTATGGTTTAGGGTTTAGGGTTTAGGTTTTTGGTTTTAGGGTTTAGGGTTTTAGGTTTAGGATTTATGTAATGTTTTTGCATATGTAGGGAATATTCCTCATTTTTTTTCTTTGGTTTATGGCCAATAGTACACGGATTTTACCGACTTTTTTGTTTTTGAGATTTTATTTATATTTGTATGGTTTAGGGTTTAGGGTTTTGGTTTTAGGGTTTTAGGTTTAGGATTTAGGTAAGGTTCTTGCATATGTAGGGAATATTCCTCATTTTTTTTCTTCGATTTATGGCCAATAGTACACGGGTTTTACCGACTTTTTATTTTTTTGACATTTTATTTATATTTGTATGGTTGAGGGTTTAGGGTTTTGATTTTAGGGTTTAGGGTTTTAGGTATAGGTTTTAGGTAATGTTCTTGCATATGTAGGGAATATTCCTCATTTTTTTTCTTGGATTTATGGCCAATAGTACACAGGTTTTACCGACTTTTTTGTTTTTTGACATTTTATTTATATTTGTATGGTTTAGGGTTTAGGGTTTTGGTTTTAGAGTTCAGGATTTTAGGTTTAGGGTTTAGGTAATGTTCTTGCATATGTAGGGAATATTCCTCATTTTTTTTCTTGGATTTATGGCCTATAGTACACGGTTTCTACCGTCTTTTTTGTTTTACGACATTTTATTTATAATTATGGGTTTTAGGTTTTAGGGTGTATGTTATAGGGTTTAGGGTTTCAGTTTTAGGGTTAAGGTAATGTTCTTGCATATGTAGGGAATATTCCTTATTTTTTTTCTTGGATTTATGGCCAATAGTACACGGGTTTTACCGACTTTTTTGTTTTTTGACATTTTATTTATATTTGTATGGTTTAGGGTTTAGGGTTTAGGTTTTTGGTTTTAGGGTTTAGGGTTTTAGGTTTAGGATTTAGGTAATGTTTTTGCATATGTAGGGAATATTCCTCATTTTTTTTCTTGGGTTTATGGCCAATAGTACACGGATTTTACCGACTTTTTTGTTTTTGAGATTTTATTTATATTTGTATGGTTTAGGGTTTAGGGTTTTGGTTTTAGGGTTTTAGGTTTAGGATTTAGGTAAGGTTCTTGCATATGTAGGGAATATTCCTCATTTTTTTTCTTCGATTTATGGCCAATAGTACACGGGTTTTACCGACTTTTTAATTTTTTGACATTTTATTTATATTTGTATGGTTGAGGGTTTAGGGTTTTGATTTTAGGGTTTAGGGTTTTAGGTATAGGTTTTAGGTAATGTTCTTGCATAT
Organism: Primula vulgaris; assembly: GCA_963920805.1. Taxonomy (NCBI): domain Eukaryota; kingdom Viridiplantae; phylum Streptophyta; class Magnoliopsida; order Ericales; family Primulaceae; genus Primula; species Primula vulgaris. The sequence continues at coordinate 602,806 of CAWUCN010000065.1, forward strand.
GTAGGGAATATTCCTCATTTTTTTTCTTGGATTTATGGCCAATAGTACACAGGTTTTACCGACTTTTTTGTTTTTTGACATTTTATTTATATTTGTATGGTTTAGGGTTTAGGGTTTTGGTTTTAGAGTTCAGGATTTTAGGTTTAGGGTTTAGGTAATGTTCTTGCATATGTAGGGAATATTCCTCATTTTTTTTCTTGGATTTATGGCCTATAGTACACGGTTTCTACCGTCTTTTTTGTTTTACGACATTTTATTTATAATTATGGGTTTTAGGTTTTAGGGTGTATGTTATAGGGTTTAGGGTTTCAGGTTTAGGGTTAAGTTAATGTTCTTGCATATGTAGGGAATATTCCTTATTTTTTTTCTTGGATTTATGGCCAATAGTACACGGGTTTTACCGACTTTTTTGTTTTTTGACATTTTATTTATATTTGTATGGTTTAGGGTTTAGGGTTTAGGTTTTTGGTTTTAGGGTTTAGGGTTTTAGGTTTAGGATTTATGTAATGTTTTTGCATATGTAGGGAATATTCCTCATTTTTTTTCTTTGGTTTATGGCCAATAGTACACGGATTTTACCGACTTTTTTGTTTTTGAGATTTTATTTATATTTGTATGGTTTAGGGTTTAGGGTTTTGGTTTTAGGGTTTTAGGTTTAGGATTTAGGTAAGGTTCTTGCATATGTAGGGAATATTCCTCATTTTTTTTCTTCGATTTATGGCCAATAGTACACGGGTTTTACCGACTTTTTATTTTTTTGACATTTTATTTATATTTGTATGGTTGAGGGTTTAGGGTTTTGATTTTAGGGTTTAGGGTTTTAGGTATAGGTTTTAGGTAATGTTCTTGCATATGTAGGGAATATTCCTCATTTTTTTTCTTGGATTTATGGCCAATAGTACACAGGTTTTACCGACTTTTTTGTTTTTTGACATTTTATTTATATTTGTATGGTTTAGGGTTTAGGGTTTTGGTTTTAGAGTTCAGGATTTTAGGTTTAGGGTTTAGGTAATGTTCTTGCATATGTAGGGAATATTCCTCATTTTTTTTCTTGGATTTATGGCCTATAGTACACGGTTTCTACCGTCTTTTTTGTTTTACGACATTTTATTTATAATTATGGGTTTTAGGTTTTAGGGTGTATGTTATAGGGTTTAGGGTTTCAGGTTTAGGGTTAAGGTAATGTTCTTGCATATGTAGGGAATATTCCTTATTTTTTTTCTTGGATTTATGGCCAATAGTACACGGGTTTTACCGACTTTTTTGTTTTTTGACATTTTATTTATATTTGTATGGTTTAGGGTTTAGGGTTTAGGTTTTTGGTTTTAGGGTTTAGGGTTTTAGGTTTAGGATTTATGTAATGTTTTTGCATATGTAGGGAATATTCCTCATTTTTTTTCTTTGGTTTATGGCCAATAGTACACGGATTTTACCGACTTTTTTGTTTTTGAGATTTTATTTATATTTGTATGGTTTAGGGTTTAGGGTTTTGGTTTTAGGGTTTTAGGTTTAGGATTTAGGTAAGGTTCTTGCATATGTAGGGAATATTCCTCATTTTTTTTCTTCGATTTATGGCCAATAGTACACGGGTTTTACCGACTTTTTATTTTTTTGACATTTTATTTATATTTGTATGGTTGAGGGTTTAGGGTTTTGATTTTAGGGTTTAGGGTTTTAGGTATAGGTTTTAGGTAATGTTCTTGCATATGTAGGGAATATTCCTCATTTTTTTTCTTGGATTTATGGCCAATAGTACACAGGTTTTACCGACTTTTTTGTTTTTTGACATTTTATTTATATTTGTATGGTTTAGGGTTTAGGGTTTTGGTTTTAGAGTTCAGGATTTTAGGTTTAGGGTTTAGGTAATGTTCTTGCATATGTAGGGAATATTCCTCATTTTTTTTCTTGGATTTATGGCCTATAGTACACGGTTTCTACCGTCTTTTTTGTTTTACGACATTTTATTTATAATTATGGGTTTTAGGTTTTAGGGTGTATGTTATAGGGTTTAGGGTTTCAGGTTTAGGGTTAAGGTAATGTTCTTGCATATGTAGGGAATATTCCTTATTTTTTTTCTTGGATTTATGGCCAATAGTACACGGGTTTTACCGACTTTTTTGTTTTTTGACATTTTATTTATATTTGTATGGTTTAGGGTTTAGGGTTTAGGTTTTTGGTTTTAGGGTTTAGGGTTTTAGGTTTAGGATTTAGGTAATGTTTTTGCATATGTAGGGAATATTCCTCATTTTTTTTCTTGGGTTTATGGCCAATAGTACACGGATTTTACCGACTTTTTTGTTTTTGAGATTTTATTTATATTTGTATGGTTTAGGGTTTAGGGTTTTGGTTTTAGGGTTTTAGGTTTAGGATTTAGGTAAGGTTCTTGCATATGTAGGGAATATTCCTCATTTTTTTTCTTCGATTTATGGCCAATAGTACACGGGTTTTACCGACTTTTTATTTTTTTGACATTTTATTTATATTTGTATGGTTGAGGGTTTAGGGTTTTGATTTTAGGGTTTAGGGTTTTAGGTATAGGTTTTAGGTAATGTTCTTGCATATGTAGGGAATATTCCTCATTTTTTTTCTTGGATTTATGGCCAATAGTACACAGGTTTTACCGACTTTTTTGTTTTTTGACATTTTATTTATATTTGTATGGTTTAGGGTTTAGGGTTTTTGTTTTAGAGTTCAGGATTTTAGGTTTAGGGTTTAGGTAATGTTCTTGCATATGTAGGGAATATTCCTCATTTTTTTTCTTGGATTTATGGCCTATAGTACAGGTTTCTACCGTCTTTTTTGTTTTACGACATTTTATTTATAATTATGGGTTTTAGGTTTTAGGGTGTATGTTATAGGGTTTAGGGTTTCACGTTTAGGGTTAAGGTAATGTTCTTGCATATGTAGGGAATATTCCTTATTTTTTTTCTTGGATTTATGGCCAATAGTACACGGGTTTTACCGACTTTTTTGTTTTTTGACATTTTATTTATATTTGTATGGTTTAGGGTTTAGGGTTTAGGTTTTTGGTTTTAGGGTTTAGGGTTTTAGGTTTAGGATTTAGGTAATGTTTTTGCATATGTAGGGAATATTCCTCATTTTTTTTCTTGGGTTTATGGCCAATAGTACACGGATTTTACCGACTTTTTTGTTTTTGAGATTTTATTTATATTTGTATGGTTTAGGGTTTAGGGTTTTGGTTTTAGGGTTTTAGGTTTAGGATTTAGGTAAGGTTCTTGCATATGTAGGGAATATTCCTCATTTTTTTTCTTCGATTTATGGCCAATAGTACACGGGTTTTACCGACTTTTTATTTTTTTGACATTTTATTTATATTTGTATGGTTGAGGGTTTAGGGTTTTGATTTTAGGGTTTAGGGTTTTAGGTATAGGTTTTAGGTAATGTTCTTGCATATGTAGGGAATATTCCTCATTTTTTTTCTTGGATTTATGGCCAATAGTACACAGGTTTTACCGACTTTTTTGTTTTTTGACATTTTATTTATATTTGTATGGTTTAGGGTTTAGGGTTTTGGTTTTAGAGTTCAGGATTTTAGGTTTAGGGTTTAGGTAATGTTCTTGCATATGTAGGGAATATTCCTCATTTTTTTTCTTGGATTTATGGCCTATAGTACACGGTTTCTACCGTCTTTTTTGTTTTACGACATTTTATTTATAATTATGGGTTTTAGGTTTTAGGGTGTATGTTATAGAGTTTAGGGTTTCACGTTTAGGGTTAAGGTAATGTTCTTGCATATGTAGGGAATATTCCTTATTTTTTTTCTTGGATTTATGGCCAATAGTACACGGGTTTTACCGACTTTTTTGTTTTTTGACATTTTATTTATATTTGTATGGTTTAGGGTTTAGGGTTTAGGTTTTTGGTTTTAGGGTTTAGGGTTTTAGGTTTAGGATTTAGGTAATGTTTTTGCATATGTAGGGAATATTCCTCATTTTTTTTCTTCGGTTTATGGCCAATAGTACACGGATTTTACCGACTTTTTTGTTTTTGAGATTTTATTTATATTTGTATGGTTTAGGGTTTAGGGTTTTGGTTTTAGGGTTTTAGGTTTAGGATTTAGGTAAGGTTCTTGCATATGTAGGGAATATTCCTCATTTTTTTTCTTCGATTTATGGCCAATAGTACACGGATTTTACCGACTTTTTATTTTTTTGACATTTTATTTATATTTGTATGGTTGAGGGTTTAGGGTTTTGATTTTAGGGTTTAGGGTTTTAGGTATAGGTTTTAGGTAATGTTCTTGCATATGTAGGGAATATTCCTCATTTTTTTTCTTGGATTTATGGCCAATAGTACACAGGTTTTACCGACTTTTTTGTTTTTTAACATTTTATTTATATTTGTATGGTTTAGGGTTTAGGGTTTTGGTTTTAGAGTTCAGGATTTTAGGTTTAGGGTTTAGGTAATGTTCTTGCATATGTAGGGAATATTCCTCATTTTTTTTCTTGGATTTATGGCCTATAGTACACGGTTTCTACCGTCTTTTTTGTTTTACGACATTTTATTTATAATTATGGGTTTTAGGTTTTAGGGTGTATGTTATAGGGTTTAGGGTTTCACGTTTAGGGTTAAGGTAATGTTCTTGCATATGTAGGGAATATTCCTTATTTTTTTTCTTGGATTTATGGCCAATAGTACACGGGTTTTAACGACTTTTTTGTTTTTTGACATTTTATTTATATTTGTATGGTTTAGGGTTTAGGGTTTAGGTTTTTGGTTTTAGGGTTTAGGGTTTTAGGTTTAGGATTTAGGTAATGTTTTTGCATATGTAGGGAATATTCCTCATTTTTTTTCTTGGGTTTATGGCCAATAGTACACGGATTTTACCGACTTTTTTGTTTTTGAGATTTTATTTATATTTGTATGGTTTAGGGTTTAGGGTTTTGGTTTTAGGGTTTTAGGTTTAGGATTTAGGTAAGGTTCTTGCATATGTAGGGAATATTCCTCATTTTTTTTCTTCGATTTATGGCCAATAGTACACGGGTTTTACCGACTTTTTATTTTTTTGACATTTTATTTATATTTGTATGGTTGAGGGTTTAGGGTTTTGATTTTAGGGTTTAGGGTTTTAGGTATAGGTTTTAGGTAATGTTCTTGCATATGTAGGGAATATTCCCCATTTTTTTTCTTGGATTTATGGCCAATAGTACACAGGTTTTACCGACTTTTTTGTTTTTTAACATTTTATTTATATTTGTATGGTTTAGGGTTTAGGGTTTTGGTTTTAGAGTTCAGGATTTTAGGTTTAGGGTTTAGGTAATGTTCTTGCATATGTAGGGAATATTCCTCATTTTTTTTCTTGGATTTATGGCCTATAGTACACGGTTTCTACCGTCTTTTTTGTTTTACGACATTTTATTTATAATTATGGGTTTTAGGTTTTAGGGTGTATGTTATAGGGTTTAGGGTTTCACGTTTAGGGTTAAGGTAATGTTCTTGCATATGTAGGGAATATTCCTTATTTTTTTTCTTGGATTTATGGCCAATAGTACACGGGTTTTACCGACTTTTTTGTTTTTTGACATTTTATTTATATTTGTATGGTTTAGGGTTTAGGGTTTAGGTTTTTGGTTTTAGGGTTTAGGGTTTTAGGTTTAGGATTTAGGTAATGTTTTTGCATATGTAGGGAATATTCCTCATTTTTTTTCTTGGGTTTATGGCCAATAGTACACGGATTTTACCGACTTTTTTGTTTTTGAGATTTTATTCATATTTGTATGGTTTAGGGTTTAGGGTTTTGGTTTTAGGGTTTTAGGTTTAGGATTTAGGTAAGGTTCTTGCATATGTAGGGAATATTCCTCATTTTTTTTCTTCGATTTATGGCCAATAGTACACGGGTTTTACCGACTTTTTATTTTTTTGACATTTTATTTATATTTGTATGGTTGAGGGTTTAGGGTTTTGATTTTAGGGTTTAGGGTTTTAGGTATAGGTTTTAGGTAATGTTCTTGCATATGTAGGGAATATTCCTCATTTTTTTTTTTGGATTTATGGCCAATAGTACACAGGTTTTACCGACTTTTTTGTTTTTTAACATTTTATTTATATTTGTATGGTTTAGGGTTTAGGGTTTTGGTTTTAGAGTTCAGGATTTTGGGTTTAGGGTTTAGGTAATGTTCTTGCATATGTAGGGAATATTCCTCATTTTTTTTCTTGGATTTATGGCCTATAGTACACGGTTTCTACCGTCTTTTTTGTTTTACGACATTTTATTTATAATTATGGGTTTTAGGTTTTAGGGTGTATGTTATAGGGTTTAGGGTTTCAGGTTTAGGGTTAAGTTAATGTTCTTGCATATGTACGGAATATTCCTTATTTTTTTTCTTGGATTTATGGCCAATCGTACACGGGTTTTACCGACTTTTTTGTTTTTTGACATTTTATTTATATTTGTATGGTTTAGGGTTTAGGTTTTTGGTTTTAGGGTTTAGGGTTTTAGGTTTAGGATTTAGGTAATGTTTTTGCATATGTAGGGAATGTTCCTCATTTTTTTTCTTGGGTTTATGGCCAATAGTACACGGATTTTACCGACTTTTTTGTTTTTGAGATTTTATTTATATTTGTATGGTTTAGGATTTAGGGTTTTGGTTTTAGGGTTTTAGGTTTAGGATTTAGGTAAGGTTCTTGCATATGTAGGGAATATTCCTCATTTTTTTTCGTCGATTTATGGCCAATAGTACACGGGTTTTACCGACTTTTTATTGTTTTGACATTTTATTTATATTTGTATGGTTGAGGGTTTAGGGTTTTGATTTTAGGGTTTAGGGTTTTAGGTATAGGTTTTAGGTAATGTTCTTGCATATGTAGGGAATATTCCTCATTTTTTTTCTTGGATTTATGGCCAATAGTACACAGGTTTTACCGACTTTTTTGTTTTTTGACATTTTATTTATATTTGTATGGTTTAGGGTTTAGGGTTTTGGTTTTAGAGTTCAGGATTTTAGGTTTAGGGTTTAGGTAATGTTCTTGAATATGTAGGGAATATTCCTCATTTTTTTTCTTGGATTTATGGCCTATAGTACACGGTTTCTACCGTCTTTTTTGTTTTACGACATTTTATTTATAATTATAGGTTTTAGGTTTTAGGGTGTATGTTATAGGGTTTAGGGTTTCAGGTTTAGGGTTAAGGTAATGTTCTTGCATATGTAGGGAATATTGCATATTTTTTTTCTTGGATTTATGGCCAATAGTACACGGGTTTTACCGACTTTTTTGTTTTTTGACATTTTATTTATATTTGTATGGTTTAGGGTTTAGGGTTTAGGTTTTTGGTTTTAGGGTTTAGTGTTTTAGGTTTAGGATTTAGGTAATGTTTTTGCATATGTAGGGAATATTCCTCATTTTTTTTCTTGGTTTTATGGCCAATAGTACACGGATTTTACCGACTTTTTTGTTTTTGAGATTTTATTTATATTTGTATGGTTTAGGGTTTAGGGTTTTGGTTTTAGGGTTTTAGGTTTAGGATTTAGGTAAGGTTCTTGCATATGTAGGGAATATTCCTCATTTTTTTTCTTCGATTTATGGCCAATAGTACACGGGTTTTACCGACTTTTTATTTTTTTGACATTTTATTTATATTTGTATGGTTGAGGGTTTAGGGTTTTGATTTTAGGGTTTAGGGTTTTAGGTATAGGTTTTAGGTAATGTTCTTGCATATGTAGGGAATATTCGTCATTTTTTTTCTTGGATTTATGGCCAATAGTACACAGGTTTTACCGACTTTTTTGTTTTTTGACATTTTATTTATATTTGTATGGTTTAGGGTTTAGGGTTTTGGTTTTAGAGTTCAGGATTTTAGGTTTAGGGTTTAGGTAATGTTCTTGCATATGTAGGGAATATTCCTCATTTTTTTTCTTGGATTTATGGCCTATAGTACACGGTTTCTACCGTCTTTTTTGTTTTACGACATTTTATTTATAATTATGGGTTTTAGGTTTTAGGGTGTATGTTATAGGGTTTAGGGTTTCAGGTTTAGGGTTAAGGTAATGTTCTTGCATATGTAGGGAATATTCCTTATTTTTTTTCTTGGATTTATGGCCAATAGTACACGGGTTTTACCAACTTTTTTGTTTTTTGACATTTTATTTATATTTGTATGGTTTAGGGTTTAGGGTTTAGGTTTTTGGTTTTAGGGTTTAGGGTTTTAGGTTTAGGATTTAGGTAATGTTTTTGCATATGTAGGGAATATTCCTCATTTTTTTTCTTGGGTTTATGGCCAATAGTACACGGATTTTACCGACTTTTTTGTTTTTGAGATTTTATTTATATTTGTATGGTTTAGGGTTTAGGGTTTTGGTTTTAGGGTTTTAGGTTTAGGATTTAGGTAAGGTTCTTGCATATGTAGGGAATATTCCTCATTTTTTTTCTTCGATTTATGGCCAATAGTACACGGATTTTACCGACTTTTTATTTTTTTGACATTTTATTTATATTTGTATGGTTGAGGGTTTAGGGTTTTGATTTTAGGGTTTAGGGTTTTAGGTATAGGTTTTAGGTAATGTTTTTGCATATGTAGGGAATATTCCTCATTTTTTTTCTTGGATTTATGGCCAATAGTACACAGGTTTTACCGACTTTTTTGTTTTTTGACATTTTATTTATATTTGTATGGTTGAGGGTTTAGGGTTTTGGTTTTAGAGTTCAGGATTTTAGGTTTAGGGTTTAGGTAATGTTCTTGCATATGTAGGGAATATTCCTCATTTTTTTTCTTGGATTTATGGCCTATAGTACACGGTTTCTACCGTCTTTTTTGTTTTACGACATTTTATTTATAATTATAGGTTTTAGGTTTTAGGGTGTATGTTATGGGGTTTAGGGTTTCAGGTTTAGGGTTAAGGTAATGTTCTTGCATATGTAGGGAATATTCCTTATTTTTTTTCTTGGATTTATGGCCAATAGTACACGGGTTTTACCGACTTTTTTGTTTTTTGACATTTTATTTATATTTGTATGGTTTAGGGTTTAGGGTTTAGGTTTTTGGTTTTAGGGTTTAGGGTTTTAGGTTTAGGATTTAGGTAATGTTTTTGCATATGTAGGGAATATTCCTCATTTTTTTTCTTGGGTTTATGGCCAATAGTACACGGATTTTACCGACTTTTTTGTTTTTGAGATTTTATTTATATTTGTATGGTTTAGGGTTTAGGGTTTTGGTTTTAGGGTTTTAGGTTTAGGATTTAGGTAAGGTTCTTGCATATGTAGGGAATATTCCTCATTTTTTTTCTTCGATTTATGGCCAATAGTACACGGATTTTACCGACTTTTTATTTTTTTGACATTTTATTTATATTTGTATGGTTGAGGGTTTAGGGTTTTGATTTTAGGGTTTAGGGTTTTAGGTATAGGTTTTAGGTAATGTTTTTGCATATGTAGGGAATATTCCTCATTTTTTTTCTTGGATTTATGGCCAATAGTACACAGGTTTTACCGACTTTTTTGTTTTTTGACATTTTATTTATATTTGTATGGTTGAGGGTTTAGGGTTTTGGTTTTAGAGTTCAGGATTTTAGGTTTAGGGTTTAGGTAATGTTCTTGCATATGTAGGGAATATTCCTCATTTTTTTTCTTGGATTTATGGCCTATAGTACACGGTTTCTACCGTCTTTTTTGTTTTACGACATTTTATTTATAATTATGGGTTTTAGGTTTTAGGGTGTATGTTATAGGGTTTAGGGTTTCAGGTTTAGGGTTAAGTTAATGTTCTTGCATATGTACGGAATATTCCTTATTTTTTTTCTTGGATTTATGGCCAATCGTACACGGGTTTTACCGACTTTTTTGTTTTTTGACATTTTATTTATATTTGTATGGTTTAGGGTTTAGGTTTTTGGTTTTAGGGTTTAGGGTTTTAGGTTTAGGATTTAGGTAATGTTTTTGCATATGTAGGGAATGTTCCTCATTTTTTTTCTTGGGTTTATGGCCAATAGTACACGGATTTTACCGACTTTTTTGTTTTTGAGATTTTATTTATATTTGTATGGTTTAGGGTTTAGGGTTTTGGTTTTAGGGTTTTAGGTTTAGGATTTAGGTAAGGTTCTTGCATATGTAGGGAATATTCCTCATTTTTTTTCGTCGATTTATGGCCAATAGTACACGGGTTTTACCGACTTTTTATTGTTTTGACATTTTATTTATATTTGTATGGTTGAGGGTTTAGGGTTTTGATTTTAGGGTTTAGGGTTTTAGGTATAGGTTTTAGGTAATGTTCTTGCATATGTAGGGAATATTCCTCATTTTTTTTCTTGGATTTATGGCCAATAGTACACAGGTTTTACCGACTTTTTTGTTTTTTGACATTTTATTTATATTTGTATGGTTTAGGGTTTAGGGTTTTGGTTTTAGAGTTCAGGATTTTAGGTTTAGGGTTTAGGTAATGTTCTTGAATATGTAGGGAATATTCCTCATTTTTTTTCTTGGATTTATGGCCTATAGTACACGGTTTCTACCGTCTTTTTTGTTTTACGACATTTTATTTATAATTATAGGTTTTAGGTTTTAGGGTGTATGTTATAGGGTTTAGGGTTTCAGGTTTAGGGTTAAGGTAATGTTCTTGCATATGTAGGGAATATTGCATATTTTTTTTCTTGGATTTATGGCCAATAGTACACGGGTTTTACCGACTTTTTTGTTTTTTGACATTTTATTTATATTTGTATGGTTTAGGGTTTAGGGTTTAGGTTTTTGGTTTTAGGGTTTAGTGTTTTAGGTTTAGGATTTAGGTAATGTTTTTGCATATGTAGGGAATATTCCTCATTTTTTTTCTTGGTTTTATGGCCAATAGTACACGGATTTTACCGACTTTTTTGTTTTTGAGATTTTATTTATATTTGTATGGTTTAGGGTTTAGGGTTTTGGTTTTAGGGTTTTAGGTTTAGGATTTAGGTAAGGTTCTTGCATATGTAGGGAATATTCCTCATTTTTTTTCTTCGATTTATGGCCAATAGTACACGGGTTTTACCGACTTTTTATTTTTTTGACATTTTATTTATATTTGTATGGTTGAGGGTTTAGGGTTTTGATTTTAGGGTTTAGGGTTTTAGGTATAGGTTTTAGGTAATGTTCTTGCATATGTAGGGAATATTCGTCATTTTTTTTCTTGGATTTATGGCCAATAGTACACAGGTTTTACCGACTTTTTTGTTTTTTGACATTTTATTTATATTTGTATGGTTTAGGGTTTAGGGTTTTGGTTTTAGAGTTCAGGATTTTAGGTTTAGGGTTTAGGTAATGTTCTTGCATATGTAGGGAATATTCCTCATTTTTTTTCTTGGATTTATGGCCTATAGTACACGGTTTCTACCGTCTTTTTTGTTTTACGACATTTTATTTATAATTATGGGTTTTAGGTTTTAGGGTGTATGTTATAGGGTTTAGGGTTTCAGGTTTAGGGTTAAGGTAATGTTCTTGCATATGTAGGGAATATTCCTTATTTTTTTTCTTGGATTTATGGCCAATAGTACACGGGTTTTACCAACTTTTTTGTTTTTTGACATTTTATTTATATTTGTATGGTTTAGGGTTTAGGGTTTAGGTTTTTGGTTTTAGGGTTTAGGGTTTTAGGTTTAGGATTTAGGTAATGTTTTTGCATATGTAGGGAATATTCCTCATTTTTTTTCTTGGGTTTATGGCCAATAGTACACGGATTTTACCGACTTTTTTGTTTTTGAGATTTTATTTATATTTGTATGGTTTAGGGTTTAGGGTTTTGGTTTTAGGGTTTTAGGTTTAGGATTTAGGTAAGGTTCTTGCATATGTAGGGAATATTCCTCATTTTTTTTCTTCGATTTATGGCCAATAGTACACGGATTTTACCGACTTTTTATTTTTTTGACATTTTATTTATATTTGTATGGTTGAGGGTTTAGGGTTTTGATTTTAGGGTTTAGGGTTTTAGGTATAGGTTTTAGGTAATGTTTTTGCATATGTAGGGAATATTCCTCATTTTTTTTCTTGGATTTATGGCCAATAGTACACAGGTTTTACCGACTTTTTTGTTTTTTGACATTTTATTTATATTTGTATGGTTGAGGGTTTAGGGTTTTGGTTTTAGAGTTCAGGATTTTAGGTTTAGGGTTTAGGTAATGTTCTTGCATATGTAGGGAATATTCCTCATTTTTTTTCTTGGATTTATGGCCTATAGTACACGGTTTCTACCGTCTTTTTTGTTTTACGACATTTTATTTATAATTATAGGTTTTAGGTTTTAGGGTGTATGTTATGGGGTTTAGGGTTTCAGGTTTAGGGTTAAGGTAATGTTCTTGCATATGTACGGAATATTCCTTATTTTTTTTCTTGGATTTATGGCCAATCGTACACGGGTTTTACCGACTTTTTTGTTTTTTGACATTTTATTTATATTTGTATGGTTTAGGGTTTAGGTTTTTGGTTTTAGGGTTTAGGGTTTTAGGTTTAGGATTTAGGTAATGTTTTTGCATATGTAGGGAATGTTCCTCATTTTTTTTCTTGGGTTTATGGCCAATAGTACACGGATTTTACCGACTTTTTTGTTTTTGAGATTTTATTTATATTTGTATGGTTTAGGGTTTAGGGTTTTGGTTTTAGGGTTTTAGGTTTAGGATTTAGGTAAGGTTCTTGCATATGTAGGGAATATTCCTCATTTTTTTTCGTCGATTTATGGCCAATAGTACACGGGTTTTACCGACTTTTTATTGTTTTGACATTTTATTTATATTTGTATGGTTGAGGGTTTAGGGTTTTGATTTTAGGGTTTAGGGTTTTAGGTATAGGTTTTAGGTAATGTTCTTGCATATGTAGGGAATATTCCTCATTTTTTTTCTTGGATTTATGGCCAATAGTACACAGGTTTTACCGACTTTTTTGTTTTTTGACATTTTATTTATATTTGTATGGTTTAGGGTTTAGGGTTTTGGTTTTAGAGTTCAGGATTTTAGGTTTAGGGTTTAGGTAATGTTCTTGAATATGTAGGGAATATTCCTCATTTTTTTTCTTGGATTTATGGCCTATAGTACACGGTTTCTACCGTCTTTTTTGTTTTACGACATTTTATTTATAATTATAGGTTTTAGGTTTTAGGGTGTATGTTATAGGGTTTAGGGTTTCAGGTTTAGGGTTAAGGTAATGTTCTTGCATATGTAGGGAATATTGCATATTTTTTTTCTTGGATTTATGGCCAATAGTACACGGGTTTTACCGACTTTTTTGTTTTTTGACATTTTATTTATATTTGTATGGTTTAGGGTTTAGGGTTTAGGTTTTTGGTTTTAGGGTTTAGTGTTTTAGGTTTAGGATTTAGGTAATGTTTTTGCATATGTAGGGAATATTCCTCATTTTTTTTCTTGGTTTTATGGCCAATAGTACACGGATTTTACCGACTTTTTTGTTTTTGAGATTTTATTTATATTTGTATGGTTTAGGGTTTAGGGTTTTGGTTTTAGGGTTTTAGGTTTAGGATTTAGGTAAGGTTCTTGCATATGTAGGGAATATTCCTCATTTTTTTTCTTCGATTTATGGCCAATAGTACACGGGTTTTACCGACTTTTTATTTTTTTGACATTTTATTTATATTTGTATGGTTGAGGGTTTAGGGTTTTGATTTTAGGGTTTAGGGTTTTAGGTATAGGTTTTAGGTAATGTTCTTGCATATGTAGGGAATATTCGTCATTTTTTTTCTTGGATTTATGGCCAATAGTACACAGGTTTTACCGACTTTTTTGTTTTTTGACATTTTATTTATATTTGTATGGTTTAGGGTTTAGGGTTTTGGTTTTAGAGTTCAGGATTTTAGGTTTAGGGTTTAGGTAATGTTCTTGCATATGTAGGGAATATTCCTCATTTTTTTTCTTGGATTTATGGCCTATAGTACACGGTTTCTACCGTCTTTTTTGTTTTACGACATTTTATTTATAATTATGGGTTTTAGGTTTTAGGGTGTATGTTATAGGGTTTAGGGTTTCAGGTTTAGGGTTAAGGTAATGTTCTTGCATATGTAGGGAATATTCCTTATTTTTTTTCTTGGATTTATGGCCAATAGTACACGGGTTTTACCAACTTTTTTGTTTTTTGACATTTTATTTATATTTGTATGGTTTAGGGTTTAGGGTTTAGGTTTTTGGTTTTAGGGTTTAGGGTTTTAGGTTTAGGATTTAGGTAATGTTTTTGCATATGTAGGGAATATTCCTCATTTTTTTTCTTGGGTTTATGGCCAATAGTACACGGATTTTACCGACTTTTTTGTTTTTGAGATTTTATTTATATTTGTATGGTTTAGGGTTTAGGGTTTTGGTTTTAGGGTTTTAGGTTTAGGATTTAGGTAAGGTTCTTGCATATGTAGGGAATATTCCTCATTTTTTTTCTTCGATTTATGGCCAATAGTACACGGATTTTACCGACTTTTTATTTTTTTGACATTTTATTTATATTTGTATGGTTGAGGGTTTAGGGTTTTGATTTTAGGGTTTAGGGTTTTAGGTATAGGTTTTAGGTAATGTTTTTGCATATGTAGGGAATATTCCTCATTTTTTTTCTTGGATTTATGGCCAATAGTACACAGGTTTTACCGACTTTTTTGTTTTTTGACATTTTATTTATATTTGTATGGTTGAGGGTTTAGGGTTTTGGTTTTAGAGTTCAGGATTTTAGGTTTAGGGTTTAGGTAATGTTCTTGCATATGTAGGGAATATTCCTCATTTTTTTTCTTGGATTTATGGCCTATAGTACACGGTTTCTACCGTCTTTTTTGTTTTACGACATTTTATTTATAATTATAGGTTTTAGGTTTTAGGGTGTATGTTATGGGGTTTAGGGTTTCAGGTTTAGGGTTAAGGTAATGTTCTTGCATATGTACGGAATATTCCTTATTTTTTTTCTTGGATTTATGGCCAATCGTACACGGGTTTTACCGACTTTTTTGTTTTTTGACATTTTATTTATATTTGTATGGTTTAGGGTTTAGGTTTTTGGTTTTAGGGTTTAGGGTTTTAGGTTTAGGATTTAGGTAATGTTTTTGCATATGTAGGGAATGTTCCTCATTTTTTTTCTTGGGTTTATGGCCAATAGTACACGGATTTTACCGACTTTTTTGTTTTTGAGATTTTATTTATATTTGTATGGTTTAGGGTTTAGGGTTTTGGTTTTAGGGTTTTAGGTTTAGGATTTAGGTAAGGTTCTTGCATATGTAGGGAATATTCCTCATTTTTTTTCGTCGATTTATGGCCAATAGTACACGGGTTTTACCGACTTTTTATTGTTTTGACATTTTATTTATATTTGTATGGTTGAGGGTTTAGGGTTTTGATTTTAGGGTTTAGGGTTTTAGGTATAGGTTTTAGGTAATGTTCTTGCATATGTAGGGAATATTCCTCATTTTTTTTCTTGGATTTATGGCCAATAGTACACAGGTTTTACCGACTTTTTTGTTTTTTGACATTTTATTTATATTTGTATGGTTTAGGGTTTAGGGTTTTGGTTTTAGAGTTCAGGATTTTAGGTTTAGGGTTTAGGTAATGTTCTTGAATATGTAGGGAATATTCCTCATTTTTTTTCTTGGATTTATGGCCTATAGTACACGGTTTCTACCGTCTTTTTTGTTTTACGACATTTTATTTATAATTATAGGTTTTAGGTTTTAGGGTGTATGTTATAGGGTTTAGGGTTTCAGGTTTAGGGTTAAGGTAATGTTCTTGCATATGTAGGGAATATTGCATATTTTTTTTCTTGGATTTATGGCCAATAGTACACGGGTTTTACCGACTTTTTTGTTTTTTGACATTTTATTTATATTTGTATGGTTTAGGGTTTAGGGTTTAGGTTTTTGGTTTTAGGGTTTAGTGTTTTAGGTTTAGGATTTAGGTAATGTTTTTGCATATGTAGGGAATATTCCTCATTTTTTTTCTTGGTTTTATGGCCAATAGTACACGGATTTTACCGACTTTTTTGTTTTTGAGATTTTATTTATATTTGTATGGTTTAGGGTTTAGGGTTTCGGTTTTAGGGTTTTAGGTTTAGGATTTAGGTAAGGTTCTTGCATATGTAGGGAATATTCCTCATTTTTTTTCTTCGATTTATGGCCAATAGTACACGGGTTTTACCGACTTTTTATTTTTTTGACATTTTATTTATATTTGTATGGTTGAGGGTTTAGGGTTTTGATTTTAGGGTTTAGGGTTTTAGGTATAGGTTTTAGGTAATGTTCTTGCATATGTAGGGAATATTCGTCATTTTTTTTCTTGGATTTATGGCCAATAGTACACAGGTTTTACCGACTTTTTTGTTTTTTGACATTTTATTTATATTTGTATGGTTTAGGGTTTAGGGTTTTGGTTTTAGAGTTCAGGATTTTAGGTTTAGGGTTTAGGTAATGTTCTTGCATATGTAGGGAATATTCCTCATTTTTTTTCTTGGATTTATGGCCTATAGTACACGGTTTCTACCGTCTTTTTTGTTTTACGACATTTTATTTATAATTATGGGTTTTAGGTTTTAGGGTGTATGTTATAGGGTTTAGGGTTTCAGGTTTAGGGTTAAGGTAATGTTCTTGCATATGTAGGGAATATTCCTTATTTTTTTTCTTGGATTTATGGCCAATAGTACACGGGTTTTACCAACTTTTTTGTTTTTTGACATTTTATTTATATTTGTATGGTTTAGGGTTTAGGGTTTAGGTTTTTGGTTTTAGGGTTTAGGGTTTTAGGTTTAGGATTTAGGTAATGTTTTTGCATATGTAGGGAATATTCCTCATTTTTTTTCTTGGGTTTATGGCCAATAGTACACGGATTTTACCGACTTTTTTGTTTTTGAGATTTTATTTATATTTGTATGGTTTAGGGTTTAGGGTTTTGGTTTTAGGGTTTTAGGTTTAGGATTTAGGTAAGGTTCTTGCATATGTAGGGAATATTCCTCATTTTTTTTCTTCGATTTATGGCCAATAGTACACGGATTTTACCGACTTTTTATTTTTTTGACATTTTATTTATATTTGTATGGTTGAGGGTTTAGGGTTTTGATTTTAGGGTTTAGGGTTTTAGGTATAGGTTTTAGGTAATGTTTTTGCATATGTAGGGAATATTCCTCATTTTTTTTCTTGGATTTATGGCCAATAGTACACAGGTTTTACCGACTTTTTTGTTTTTTGACATTTTATTTATATTTGTATGGTTGAGGGTTTAGGGTTTTGGTTTTAGAGTTCAGGATTTTAGGTTTAGGGTTTAGGTAATGTTCTTGCATATGTAGGGAATATTCCTCATTTTTTTTCTTGGATTTATGGCCTATAGTACACGGTTTCTACCGTCTTTTTTGTTTTACGACATTTTATTTATAATTATAGGTTTTAGGTTTTAGGGTGTATGTTATGGGGTTTAGGGTTTCAGGTTTAGGGTTAAGGTAATGTTCTTGCATATGTAGGGAATATTCCTTATTTTTTTTCTTGGATTTATGGCCAATAGTACACGGGTTTTACCGACTTTTTTGTTTTTTGACATTTTATTTATATTTGTATGGTTTAGGGTTTAGGGTTTAGGTTTTTGGTTTTAGGGTTTAGGGTTTTAGGTTTAGGATTTAGGTAATGTTTTTGCATATGTAGGGAATATTCCTCATTTTTTTTCTTGGGTTTATGGCCAATAGTACACGGATTTTACCGACTTTTTTGTTTTTGAGATTTTATTTATATTTGTATGGTTTAGGGTTTAGGGTTTTGGTTTTAGGGTTTTAGGTTTAGGATTTAGGTAAGGTTCTTGCATATGTAGGGAATATTCCTCATTTTTTTTCTTCGATTTATGGCCAATAGTACACGGATTTTACCGACTTTTTATTTTTTTGACATTTTATTTATATTTGTATGGTTGAGGGTTTAGGGTTTTGATTTTAGGGTTTAGGGTTTTAGGTATAGGTTTTAGGTAATGTTTTTGCATATGTAGGGAATATTCCTCATTTTTTTTCTTGGATTTATGGCCAATAGTACACAGGTTTTACCGACTTTTTTGTTTTTTGACATTTTATTTATATTTGTATGGTTGAGGGTTTAGGGTTTTGGTTTTAGAGTTCAGGATTTTAGGTTTAGGGTTTAGGTAATGTTCTTGCATATGTAGGGAATATTCCTCATTTTTTTTCTTGGATTTATGGCCTATAGTACACGGTTTCTACCGTCTTTTTTGTTTTACGACATTTTATTTATAATTATAGGTTTTAGGTTTTAGGGTGTATGTTATGGGGTTTAGGGTTTCAGGTTTAGGGTTAAGGTAATGTTCTTGCATATGTAGGGAATATTCCTTATTTTTTTTCTTGGATTTATGGCCAATAGTACACGGGTTTTACCGACTTTTTTGTTTTTTGACATTTTATTTATATTTGTATGGTTTAGGGTTTAGGGTTTAGGTTTTTGGTTTTAGGGTTTAGGGTTTTAGGTTTAGGATTTAGGTAATGTTTTTGCATATGTAGGGAATATTCCTCATTTTTTTTCTTGGGTTTATGGCCAATAGTACACGGATTTTACCGACTTTTTTGTTTTTGAGATTTTATTTATATTTGTATGGTTTAGGGTTTAGAGTTTTAGGTTTAGGATTTAGGTAAGGTTCTTGCATATGTAGGGAATATTCCTCATTTTTTTTCTTCGATTTATGGCCAATAGTACACGGGTTTTACCGACTTTTTATTTTTTTGACATTTTATTTATATTTGTATGGTTGAGGGTTTAGGGTTTTGATTTTAGGGTTTAGGGTTTTAGGTATAGGTTTTAGGTAATGTTCTTGCATATGTAGGGAATATTCCTCATTTTTTTTCTTCGATTTATGGCCTATAGTACACAGGTTTTACTGACTTTTTTGTTTTTTGACATTTTATTTATATTTGTATGGTTTAGGGTTTAGGGTTTTGGTTTTAGAGTTCAGGATTTTAGGTTTAGGGTTTAGGTAATGTTCTTGCATATGTAGGGAATATTCCTCATTTTTTTTCTTGGATTTATGGCCTATAGTACACGGTTTCTACCGTCTTTTTTGTTTTACGACATTTTATTTATAATTATAGGTTTTAGGTTTTAGGGTGTATGTTATAGGGTTTAGGGTTTCAGGTTTAGGGTTAAGGTAATGTTCTTGCATATGTAGGGAATATTCCTTATTTTTTTTCTTGGATTTATGGCCAATAGTACACGGGTTTTACCGACTTTTTTGTTTTTTGACATTTTATTTATATTTGTATGGTTTAGGGTTTAGGGTTTAGGTTTTTGGTTTTAGGGTTTAGGGTTTTAGGTTTAGGATTTAGGTAAGGTTCTTGCATATGTAGGGAATATTCCTCATTTTTTTTCTTCGATTTATGGCCAATAGTACACGGGTTTTACCGACTTTTTATTTTTTTGACATTTTATTTATATTTGTATGGTTGAGGGTTTAGGGTTTTGATTTTAGGGTTTAGGGTTTTAGGTATAGGTTTTAGGTAATGTTCTATCATATGTAGGGAATATTCCTCATTTTTTTTCTTGGATTTATGGCCAATAGTACACAGGTTTTACCGACTTTTTTGTTTTTTGACATTTTATTTATATTTGTATGGTTTAGGGTTTAGGGTTTTGGTTTTAGAGTTCAGGATTTTAGGTTTAGGGTTTAGGTAATGTTCTTGCATATGTAGGGAATATTCCTCATTTTTTTTCTTGGATTTATGGCCTATAGTACACAGGTTTTACCGACTTTTTTGTTTTTTAACATTTTATTTATATTTGTATGGTTTATGGTTTAGGGTTTAGGGTTTAGGGTTTTGGTTTTAGAGTTCAGGATTTTAGGTTTAGGGTTTAGGTAATGTTCTTGCATATGTAGGGAATATTCCTCATTTTTTTTCTTGGATTTATGGCCTATAGTACACGGTTTCTACCGTCTTTTTTGTTTTACGACATTTTATTTATAATTATAGGTTTTAGGTTTTAGGGTGTATGTTATAGGGTTTAGGGTTTCAAGTTTAGGGTTAAGGTAATGTTCTTGCATATGTAGGGAATATTCCTTATTTTTTTTCTTGGATTTATGGCCAATAGTACACGGGTTTTACCGACTTTTTTTGTTTTTTGACATTTTATTTATATTTGTATGGTTTAGGGTTTAGGGTTTAGGTTTTTGGTTTTAGGGTTTAGGGTTTTAGGTTTAGGATTTAGGTAATGTTTTTGCATATGTAGGGAATATTCCTCATTTTTTTTCTTGGGTTTATGGCCAATAGTACACGGATTTTACCGACTTTTTTGTTTTTGAGATTTTATTTATATTTGTATGTTTTAGGGTTTAGGGTTTTGGTTTTAGAGTTTTAGGTTTAGGATTTAGGTAAGGTTCTTGCATATGTAGGGAATATTCCTCATTTTTTTTCTTCGATTTATGGCCAATAGTACACGGATTTTACCGACTTTTTATTTTTTTGACATTTTATTTATATTTGTATGGTTGAGGGTTTAGGGTTTTGATTTTAGGGTTTAGGGTTTTAGGTATAGGTTTTAGGTAATGTTTTTGCATATGTAGGGAATATTCCTCCTTTTTTTTCTTGGATTTATGGCCAATAGTACACAGGTTTTACCGACTTTTTTGTTTTTTGACATTTTATTTATATTTGTATGGTTGAGGGTTTAGGGTTTTGGTTTTAGAGTTCAGGATTTTAGGTTTAGGGTTTAGGTAATGTTCTTGCATATGTAGGGAATATTCCTCATTTTTTTTCTTGGATTTATGGCCTATAGTACACGGTTTCTACCGTCTTTTTTGTTTTACGACATTTTATTTATAATTATAGGTTTTAGGTTTTAGGGTGTATGTTATGGGGTTTAGGGTTTCAGGTTTAGGGTTAAGGTAATGTTCTTGCATATGTAGGGAATATTCCTTATTTTTTTTCTTGGATTTATGGCCAATAGTACACGGGTTTTACCGACTTTTTTGTTTTTTGACATTTTATTTATATTTGTATGGTTTAGGGTTTAGGGTTTAGGTTTTTGGTTTTAGGGTTTAGGGTTTTAGGTTTAGGATTTAGGTAATGTTTTTGCATATGTAGGGAATATTCCTCATTTTTTTTCTTGGGTTTATGGCCAATAGTACACGGATTTTACCGACTTTTTTGTTTTTGAGATTTTATTTATATTTGTATGGTTTAGGGTTTAGAGTTTTAGGTTTAGGATTTAGGTAAGGTTCTTGCATATGTAGGGAATATTCCTCATTTTTTTTCTTCGATTTATGGCCAATAGTACACGGGTTTTACCGACTTTTTATTTTTTTGACATTTTATTTATATTTGTATGGTTGAGGGTTTAGGGTTTTGATTTTAGGGTTTAGGGTTTTAGGTATAGGTTTTAGGTAATGTTCTTGCATATGTAGGGAATATTCCTCATTTTTTTTCTTCGATTTATGGCCTATAGTACACAGGTTTTACTGACTTTTTTGTTTTTTGACATTTTATTTATATTTGTATGGTTTAGGGTTTAGGGTTTTGGTTTTAGAGTTCAGGATTTTAGGTTTAGGGTTTAGGTAATGTTCTTGCATATGTAGGGAATATTCCTCATTTTTTTTCTTGGATTTATGGCCTATAGTACACGGTTTCTACCGTCTTTTTTGTTTTACGACATTTTATTTATAATTATAGGTTTTAGGTTTTAGGGTGTATGTTATAGGGTTTAGGGTTTCAAGTTTAGGGTTAAGGTAATGTTCTTGCATATGTAGGGAATATTCCTTATTTTTTTTCTTGGATTTATGGCCAATAGTACACGGGTTTTACCGACTTTTTTTGTTTTTTGACATTTTATTTATATTTGTATGGTTTAGGGTTTAGGGTTTAGGTTTTTGGTTTTAGGGTTTAGGGTTTTAGGTTTAGGATTTAGGTAATGTTTTTGCATATGTAGGGAATATTCCTCATTTTTTTTCTTGGGTTTATGGCCAATAGTACACGGATTTTACCGACTTTTTTGTTTTTGAGATTTTATTTATATTTGTATGTTTTAGGGTTTAGGGTTTTGGTTTTAGAGTTTTAGGTTTAGGATTTAGGTAAGGTTCTTGCATATGTAGGGAATATTCCTCATTTTTTTTCTTCGATTTATGGCCAATAGTACACGGATTTTACCGACTTTTTATTTTTTTGACATTTTATTTATATTTGTATGGTTGAGGGTTTAGGGTTTTGATTTTAGGGTTTAGGGTTTTAGGTATAGGTTTTAGGTAATGTTTTTGCATATGTAGGGAATATTCCTCATTTTTTTTCTTGGATTTATGGCCAATAGTACACAGGTTTTACCGACTTTTTTGTTTTTTGACATTTTATTTATATTTGTATGGTTGAGGGTTTAGGGTTTTGGTTTTAGAGTTCCGGATTTTAGGTTTAGGGTTTAGGTAATGTTCTTGCATATGTAGGGAATATTCCTCATTTTTTTTCTTGGATTTATGGCCTATAGTACACGGTTTCTACCGTCTTTTTTGTTTTACGACATTTTATTTATAATTATAGGTTTTAGGTTTTAGGGTGTATGTTATGGGGTTTAGGGTTTCAGGTTTAGGGTTAAGGTAATGTTCTTGCATATGTAGGGAATATTCCTTATTTTTTTTCTTGGATTTATGGCCAATAGTACACGGGTTTTACCGACTTTTTTGTTTTTTGACATTTTATTTATATTTGTATGGTTTAGGGTTTAGGGTTTAGGTTTTTGGTTTTAGGGTTTAGGGTTTTAGGTTTAGGATTTAGGTAATGTTTTTGCATATGTAGGGAATATTCCTCATTTTTTTTCTTGGGTTTATGGCCAATAGTACACGGATTTTACCGACTTTTTTGTTTTTGAGATTTTATTTATATTTGTATGGTTTAGGGTTTAGAGTTTTAGGTTTAGGATTTAGGTAAGGTTCTTGCATATGTAGGGAATATTCCTCATTTTTTTTCTTCGATTTATGGCCAATAGTACACGGGTTTTACCGACTTTTTATTTTTTTGACATTTTATTTATATTTGTATGGTTGAGGGTTTAGGGTTTTGATTTTAGGGTTTAGGGTTTTAGGTATAGGTTTTAGGTAATGTTCTTGCATATGTAGGGAATATTCCTCATTTTTTTTCTTCGATTTATGGCCTATAGTACACAGGTTTTACTGACTTTTTTGTTTTTTGACATTTTATTTATATTTGTATGGTTTAGGGTTTAGGGTTTTGGTTTTAGAGTTCAGGATTTTAGGTTTAGGGTTTAGGTAATGTTCTTGCATATGTAGGGAATATTCCTCATTTTTTTTCTTGGATTTATGGCCTATAGTACACGGTTTCTACCGTCTTTTTTGTTTTACGACATTTTATTTATAATTATAGGTTTTAGGTTTTAGGGTGTATGTTATAGGGTTTAGGGTTTCAGGTTTAGGGTTAAGGTAATGTTCTTGCATATGTAGGGAATATTCCTTATTTTTTTTCTTGGATTTATGGCCAATAGTACACGGGTTTTACCGACTTTTTATTTTTTTGACATTTTATTTATATTTGTATGGTTGAGAGTTTAGGGTTTTGATTTTAGGGTTTAGGGTTTTAGGTATAGGTTTTAGGTAATGTTCTATCATATGTAGGGAATATTCCTCATTTTTTTTCTTGGATTTATGGCCAATAGTACACAGGTTTTACCGACTTTTTTGTTTTTTGACATTTTATTTATATTTGTATGGTTTAGGGTTTAGGGTTTTGGTTTTAGAGTTCAGGATTTTAGGTTTAGGGTTTAGGTAATGTTCTTGCATATGTAGGGAATATTCCTCATTTTTTTTCTTGGATTTATGGCCTATAGTACACAGGTTTTACCGACTTTTTTGTTTTTTGACATTTTATTTATATTTGTATGGTTTAGGGTTTAGGGTTTAGGTTTTTGGTTTTAGGGTTTAGGGTTTTAGGTTTAGGATTTAGGTAATGTTTTTGCATATGTAGGGAATATTCCTCATTTTTTTTCTTGGGTTTATGGCCAATAGTACACGGATTTTACCGACTTTTTTGTTTTTGAGATTTTATTTATATTTGTATGTTTTAGGGTTTAGGGTTTTGGTTTTAGAGTTTTAGGTTTAGGATTTAGGTAAGGTTCTTGCATATGTAGGGAATATTCCTCATTTTTTTTCTTCGATTTATGGCCAATAGTACACGGGTTTTACCGACTTTTTATTTTTTTGACATTTTATTTATATTTGTATGGTTGAGGGTTTAGGGTTTTGATTTTAGGGTTTAGGGTTTTAGGTATAGGTTTTAGGTAATGTTCTTGCATATGTAGGGAATATTCCTCATTTTTTTTCTTCGATTTATGGCCTATAGTACACAGGTTTTACTGACTTTTTTGTTTTTTGACATTTTATTTATATTTGTATGGTTTAGGGTTTAGGGTTTTGGTTTTAGAGTTTAGGATTTTAGGTTTAGGGTTTAGGTAATGTTCTTGCATATGTAGGGAATATTCCTCATTTTTTTTCTTGGATTTATGGCCTATAGTACACGGTTTCTACCGTCTTTTTTGTTTTACGACATTTTATTTATAATTATAGGTTTTAGGTTTTAGGGTGTATGTTATAGGGTTTAGGGTTTCAGGTTTAGGGTTAAGGTAATGTTCTTGCATATGTAGGGAATATTCCTTATTTTTTTTCTTGGATTTATGGCCAATAGTACACGGTTTTTACCGACTTTTTTGTTTTTTGACATTTTATTTATATTTGTATGGTTTAGGGTTTAGGGTTTAGGTTTTTGGTTTTAGGGTTTAGGGTTTTAGGTTTAGGATTTAGGTAATGTTTTTGCATATGTAGGGAATATTCCTCATTTTTTTTCTTGGGTTTATGGCCAATAGTACACGGATTTTACCGACTTTTTTGTTTTCGAGATTTTATTTATATTTGTATGGTTTAGGGTTTAGGGTTTTAGGTTTAGGATTTAGGTAAGGTTCTTGCATATGTAGGGAATATTCCTCATTTTTTTTCTTCGATTTATGGCCAATAGTACACGGGTTTTACCGACTTTTTATTTTTTTGACATTTTATTTATATTTGTATGGTTGAGGGTTTAGGGTTTTGATTTTAGGGTTTAGGGTTTTAGGTATAGGTTTTAGGTAATGTTCTATCATATGTAGGGAATATTCCTCATTTTTTTTCTTGGATTTATGGCCAATAGTACACAGGTTTTACCGACTTTTTTGTTTTTTGACATTTTATTTATATTTGTATGGTTTAGGGTTTAGGGTTTTGGTTTTAGAGTTCAGGATTTTAGGTTTAGGGTTTAGGTAATGTTCTTGCATATGTAGGGAATATTCCTCATTTTTTTTCTTGGATTTATGGCCTATAGTACACGGTTTCTACCGTCTTTTTTGTTTTACGACATTTTATTTATAATTATAGGTTTTAGGTTTTAGGGTGTATGTTATAGGGTTTAGGGTTTCAGGTTTAGGGTTAAGGTAATGTTCTTGCATATGTAGGGAATATTCCTTATTTTTTTTCTTGGATTTATGGCCAATAGTACACGGGTTTTACCGACTTTTTTGTTTTTTGACATTTTATTTATATTTGTATGGTTTAGGGTTTAGGGTTTAGGTTTTTGGTTTTAGGGTTTAGGGTTTTAGGTTTAGGATTTAGGTAATGTTTTTGCATATGTAGGGAATATTCCTCATTTTTTTTCTTGGGTTTATGGCCAATAGTACACGGATTTTACCGACTTTTTTGTTTTTGAGATTTTATTTATATTTGTATGGTTTAGGGTTTAGGGTTTTAGGTTTAGGATTTAGGTAAGGTTCTTGCATATGTAGGGAATATTCCTCATTTTTTTTCTTCGATTTATGGCCAATAGTACACGGGTTTTACCGACTTTTTATTTTTTTGACATTTTATTTATATTTGTATGGTTGAGGGTTTAGGGTTTTGATTTTAGGGTTTAGGGTTTTAGGTATAGGTTTTAGGTAATGTTCTATCATATGTAGGGAATATTCCTCATTTTTTTTCTTGGATTTATGGCCAATAGTACACAGGTTTTACCGACTTTTTTGTTTTTTGACATTTTATTTATATTTGTATGGTTTAGGGTTTAGGGTTTTGGTTTTAGAGTTCAGGATTTTAGGTTTAGGGTTTAGGTAATGTTCTTGCATATGTAGGGAATATTCCTCATTTTTTTTCTTGGATTTATGGCCTATAGTACACAGGTTTTACCGACTTTTTTGTTTTTTAACATTTTATTTATATTTGTATGGTTTATGGTTTAGGGTTTAGGGTTTAGGGTTTTGGTTTTAGAGTTCAGGATTTTAGGTTTAGGGTTTAGGTAATGTTCTTGCATATGTAGGGAATATTCCTCATTTTTTTTCTTCGATTTATGGCCTATAGTACACAGGTTTTACTGACTTTTTTGTTTTTTGACATTTTATTTATATTTGTATGGTTTAGGGTTTAGGGTTTTGGTTTTAGAGTTTAGGATTTTAGGTTTAGGGTTTAGGTAATGTTCTTGCATATGTAGGGAATATTCCTCATTTTTTTTCTTGGATTTATGGCCTATAGTACACGGTTTCTACCGTCTTTTTTGTTTTACGACATTTTATTTATAATTATAGGTTTTAGGTTTTAGGGTGTATGTTATAGGGTTTAGGGTTTCAGGTTTAGGGTTAAGGTAATGTTCTTGCATATGTAGGGAATATTCCTTATTTTTTTTCTTGGATTTATGGCCAATAGTACACGGTTTTTACCGACTTTTTTGTTTTTTGACATTTTATTTATATTTGTATGGTTTAGGGTTTAGGGTTTAGGTTTTTGGTTTTAGGGTTTAGGGTTTTAGGTTTAGGATTTAGGTAATGTTTTTGCATATGTAGGGAATATTCCTCATTTTTTTTCTTGGGTTTATGGCCAATAGTACACGGATTTTACCGACTTTTTTGTTTTCGAGATTTTATTTATATTTGTATGGTTTAGGGTTTAGGGTTTTAGGTTTAGGATTTAGGTAAGGTTCTTGCATATGTAGGGAATATTCCTCATTTTTTTTCTTCGATTTATGGCCAATAGTACACGGGTTTTACCGACTTTTTATTTTTTTGACATTTTATTTATATTTGTATGGTTGAGGGTTTAGGGTTTTGATTTTAGGGTTTAGGGTTTTAGGTATAGGTTTTAGGTAATGTTCTATCATATGTAGGGAATATTCCTCATTTTTTTTCTTGGATTTATGGCCAATAGTACACAGGTTTTACCGACTTTTTTGTTTTTTGACATTTTATTTATATTTGTATGGTTTAGGGTTTAGGGTTTTGGTTTTAGAGTTCAGGATTTTAGGTTTAGGGTTTAGGTAATGTTCTTGCATATGTAGGGAATATTCCTCATTTTTTTTCTTGGATTTATGGCCTATAGTACACGGTTTCTACCGTCTTTTTTGTTTTACGACATTTTATTTATAATTATAGGTTTTAGGTTTTAGGGTGTATGTTATAGGGTTTAGGGTTTCAGGTTTAGGGTTAAGGTAATGTTCTTGCATATGTAGGGAATATTCCTTATTTTTTTTCTTGGATTTATGGCCAATAGTACACGGGTTTTACCGACTTTTTTGTTTTTTGACATTTTATTTATATTTGTATGGTTTAGGGTTTAGGGTTTAGGTTTTTGGTTTTAGGGTTTAGGGTTTTAGGTTTAGGATTTAGGTAATGTTTTTGCATATGTAGGGAATATTCCTCATTTTTTTTCTTGGGTTTATGGCCAATAGTACACGGATTTTACCGACTTTTTTGTTTTTGAGATTTTATTTATATTTGTATGGTTTAGGGTTTAGGGTTTTAGGTTTAGGATTTAGGTAAGGTTCTTGCATATGTAGGGAATATTCCTCATTTTTTTTCTTCGATTTATGGCCAATAGTACACGGGTTTTACCGACTTTTTATTTTTTTGACATTTTATTTATATTTGTATGGTTGAGGGTTTAGGGTTTTGATTTTAGGGTTTAGGGTTTTAGGTATAGGTTTTAGGTAATGTTCTATCATATGTAGGGAATATTCCTCATTTTTTTTCTTGGATTTATGGCCAATAGTACACAGGTTTTACCGACTTTTTTGTTTTTTGACATTTTATTTATATTTGTATGGTTTAGGGTTTAGGGTTTTGGTTTTAGAGTTCAGGATTTTAGGTTTAGGGTTTAGGTAATGTTCTTGCATATGTAGGGAATATTCCTCATTTTTTTTCTTGGATTTATGGCCTATAGTACACAGGTTTTACCGACTTTTTTGTTTTTTAACATTTTATTTATATTTGTATGGTTTATGGTTTAGGGTTTAGGGTTTAGGGTTTTGGTTTTAGAGTTCAGGATTTTAGGTTTAGGGTTTAGGTAATGTTCTTGCATATGTAGGGAATATTCCTCATTTTTTTTCTTGGATTTATGGCTTATAGTACACGGTTTCTACCGTCTTTTTTGTTTTACGACATTTTATTTATAATTATAGGTTTTAGGTTTTAGGGTGTATGTTATAGGGTTTAGGGTTTCAGGTTTAGGGTTAAGGTAATGTTCTTGCATATGTAGGGAATATTCCTTATTTTTTTTCTTGGATTTATGGCCAATAGTACACGGGTTTTACCGACTTTTTTGTTTTTTGACATTTTATTTATATTTGTATGGTTTAGGGTTTAGGGTTTAGGGTTTTGGTTTTAGGGTTTAGGGTTTTAGGTTTAGGATTTAGGTAATGTTTTTGCATATGTAGGGAATATTCCTCATTTTTTTTCTTGGGTTTATGGCCAATAGTACACGGATTTTACCGACTTTTTTGTTTTTGAGATTTTATTTATATTTGTATGGTTTAGGGTTTAGGGTTTTAGGTTTAGGATTTAGGTAAGGTTCTTGCATATGTAGGGAATATTCCTCATTTTTTTTCTTCGATTTATGGCCAATAGTACACGGGTTTTACCGACTTTTTATTTTTTTGACATTTTATTTATATTTGTATGGTTGAGGGTTTAGGGTTTTGATTTTAGGGTTTAGGGTTTTAGGTATAGGTTTTAGGTAATGTTCTTGCATATGTAGGGAATATTCCTCATTTTTTTTCTTCGATTTATGGCCTATAGTACACAGGTTTTACTGACTTTTTTGTTTTTTGACATTTTATTTATATTTGTATGGTTTAGGGTTTAGGGTTTTGGTTTTAGAGTTCAGGATTTTAGGTTTAGGGTTTAGGTAATGTTCTTGCATATGTAGGGAAAATTCCTCATTTTTTTTCTTGGATTTATGGCCTATAGTACACGGTTTCTACCGTCTTTTTTGTTTTACGACATTTTATTTATAATTATAGGTTTTAGGTTTTAGGGTGTATGTTATAGGGTTTAGGGTTTCAGGTTTAGGGTTAAGGTAATGTTCTTGCATATGTAGGGAATATTCCTTATTTTTTTACTTGGATTTATGGCCAATAGTACACGGGTTTTACCGACTTTTTTGTTTTTTGACATTTTATTTATATTTGTATGGTTTAGGGTTTAGGGTTTAGGTTTTTGGTTTTAGGGTTTAGGGTTTTAGGTTTAGGATTTAGGTAAGGTTCTTGCATATGTAGGGAATATTCCTCATTTTTTTTCTTCGATTTATGGCCAATAGTACACGGGTTTTACAGACTTTTTATTTTTTTGACATTTTATTTATATTTGTATGGTTGAGGGTTTAGGGTTTTGATTTTAGGGTTTAGGGTTTTAGGTATAGGTTTTAGGTAATGTTCTATCATATGTAGGGAATATTCCTCATTTTTTTTCTTGGATTTATGGCCAATAGTACACAGGTTTTACCGACTTTTTTGTTTTTTGACATTTTATTTATATTTGTATGGTTTAGGGTTTAGGGTTTTGGTTTTAGAGTTCAGGATTTTAGGTTTAGGGTTTAGGTAATGTTCTTGCATATGTAGGGAATATTCCTCATTTTTTTTCTTGGATTTATGGCCTATAGTACACAGGTTTTACCGACTTTTTTGTTTTTTAACATTTTATTTATATTTGTATGGTTTATGGTTTAGGGTTTAGGGTTTAGGGTTTTGGTTTTAGAGTTCAGGATTTTAGGTTTAGGGTTTAGGTAATGTTCTTGCATATGTAGGGAATATTCCTCATTTTTTTTCTTGGATTTATGGCCTATAGTACACGGTTTCTACCGTCTTTTTTGTTTTACGACATTTTATTTATAATTATAGGTTTTAGGTTTTAGGGTGTATGTTATAGGGTTTAGGGTTTCAAGTTTAGGGTTAAGGTAATGTTCTTGCATATGTAGGGAATATTCCTTATTTTTTTTCTTGGATTTATGGCCTATAGTACACAGGTTTTACCGACTTTTTTGTTTTTTAACATTTTATTTATATTTGTATGGTTTAGGGTTTAGGGTTTTGGTTTTAGAGTTCAGGATTTTAGGTTTAGGGTTTAGGTAATGTTCTTGCATATGTAGGGAATATTCCTCATTTTTTTTCTTGGATTTATGGCCTATAGTACACGGTTTCTACCGTCTTTTTTGTTTTACGACATTTTATTTATAATTATAGGTTTTAGGTTTTAGGGTGTATGTTATAGGGTTTAGGGTTTCAGGTTTAGGGTTAAGTTAATGTTCTTGCATATGTAGGGAATATTCCTTATTTTTTTTCTTGGATTTATGGCCAATAGTACACGGGTTTTACCGACTTTTTTGTTTTTTGACATTTTATTTATATTTGTATGGTTTAGGGTTTAGGGTTTAGGTTTTTGGTTTTAGGGTTTAGGGTTTTAGGTTTAGGATTTAGGTAATGTTTTTGCATATGTAGGGAATATTCCTCATTTTTTTTCTTGGGTTTATGGCCAATAGTACACGGATTTTACCGACTTTTTTGTTTTTGAGATTTTATTTATATTTGTATGGTTTAGGGTTTAGGGTTTTAGGTTTAGGATTTAGGTAAGGTTCTTGCATATGTAGGGAATGTTCCTTATTTTTTTTCTTCGATTTATGGCCAATAGTACACGGGTTTTACCGACTTTTTATTTTTTTGACATTTTATTTATATTTGTATGGTTGAGGGTTTAGGGTTTTGATTTTAGGGTTTAGGGTTTTAGGTATAGGTTTTAGGTAATGTTCTTGCATATGTAGGGAATATTCCTCATTTTTTTTCTTGGATTTATGGCCAATAGTACACAGGTTTTACCGACTTTTTTGTTTTTTGACATTTTATTTATATTTGTATGGTTTAGGGTTTAGGGTTTTGGTTTTAGAGTTCAGGATTTTAGGTTTAGGGTTTAGGTAATGTTCTTGCATATGTAGGGAATATTCCTCATTTTTTTTCTTGGATTTATGGCTTATAGTACACGGTTTCTACCGTCTTTTTTGTTTTACGACATTTTATTTATAATTATAGGTTTTAGGTTTTAGGGTGTATGTTATAGGGTTTAGGGTTTCAGGTTTAGGGTTAAGGTAATGTTCTTGCATATGTAGGGAATATTCCTTATTTTTTTTCTTGGATTTATGGCCAATAGTACACGGGTTTTACCGACTTTTTTGTTTTTTGACATTTTATTTATATTTGTATGGTTTAGGGTTTAGGGTTTAGGGTTTTGGTTTTAGGGTTTAGGGTTTTAGGTTTAGGATTTAGGTAATGTTTTTGCATATGTAGGGAATATTCCTCATTTTTTTTCTTGGGTTTATGGCCAATAGTACACGGATTTTACCGACTTTTTTGTTTTTGAGATTTTATTTATATTTGTATGGTTTAGGGTTTAGGGTTTTAGGTTTAGGATTTAGGTAAGGTTCTTGCATATGTAGGGAATATTCCTCATTTTTTTTCTTCGATTTATGGCCAATAGTACACGGGTTTTACCGACTTTTTATTTTTTTGACATTTTATTTATATTTGTATGGTTGAGGGTTTAGGGTTTTGATTTTAGGGTTTAGGGTTTTAGGTATAGGTTTTAGGTAATGTTCTTGCATATGTAGGGAATATTCCTCATTTTTTTTCTTCGATTTATGGCCTATAGTACACAGGTTTTACTGACTTTTTTGTTTTTTGACATTTTATTTATATTTGTATGGTTTAGGGTTTAGGGTTTTGGTTTTAGAGTTCAGGATTTTAGGTTTAGGGTTTAGGTAATGTTCTTGCATATGTAGGGAAAATTCCTCATTTTTTTTCTTGGATTTATGGCCTATAGTACACGGTTTCTACCGTCTTTTTTGTTTTACGACATTTTATTTATAATTATAGGTTTTAGGTTTTAGGGTGTATGTTATAGGGTTTAGGGTTTCAGGTTTAGGGTTAAGGTAATGTTCTTGCATATGTAGGGAATATTCCTTATTTTTTTACTTGGATTTATGGCCAATAGTACACGGGTTTTACCGACTTTTTTGTTTTTTGACATTTTATTTATATTTGTATGGTTTAGGGTTTAGGGTTTAGGTTTTTGGTTTTAGGGTTTAGGGTTTTAGGTTTAGGATTTAGGTAAGGTTCTTGCATATGTAGGGAATATTCCTCATTTTTTTTCTTCGATTTATGGCCAATAGTACACGGGTTTTACAGACTTTTTATTTTTTTGACATTTTATTTATATTTGTATGGTTGAGGGTTTAGGGTTTTGATTTTAGGGTTTAGGGTTTTAGGTATAGGTTTTAGGTAATGTTCTATCATATGTAGGGAATATTCCTCATTTTTTTTCTTGGATTTATGGCCAATAGTACACAGGTTTTACCGACTTTTTTGTTTTTTGACATTTTATTTATATTTGTATGGTTTAGGGTTTAGGGTTTTGGTTTTAGAGTTCAGGATTTTAGGTTTAGGGTTTAGGTAATGTTCTTGCATATGTAGGGAATATTCCTCATTTTTTTTCTTGGATTTATGGCCTATAGTACACAGGTTTTACCGACTTTTTTGTTTTTTAACATTTTATTTATATTTGTATGGTTTATGGTTTAGGGTTTAGGGTTTAGGGTTTTGGTTTTAGAGTTCAGGATTTTAGGTTTAGGGTTTAGGTAATGTTCTTGCATATGTAGGGAATATTCCTCATTTTTTTTCTTGGATTTATGGCCTATAGTACACGGTTTCTACCGTCTTTTTTGTTTTACGACATTTTATTTATAATTATAGGTTTTAGGTTTTAGGGTGTATGTTATAGGGTTTAGGGTTTCAAGTTTAGGGTTAAGGTAATGTTCTTGCATATGTAGGGAATATTCCTTATTTTTTTTCTTGGATTTATGGCCTATAGTACACAGGTTTTACCGACTTTTTTGTTTTTTAACATTTTATTTATATTTGTATGGTTTAGGGTTTAGGGTTTTGGTTTTAGAGTTCAGGATTTTAGGTTTAGGGTTTAGGTAATGTTCTTGCATATGTAGGGAATATTCCTCATTTTTTTTCTTGGATTTATGGCCTATAGTACACGGTTTCTACCGTCTTTTTTGTTTTACGACATTTTATTTATAATTATAGGTTTTAGGTTTTAGGGTGTATGTTATAGGGTTTAGGGTTTCAGGTTTAGGGTTAAGTTAATGTTCTTGCATATGTAGGGAATATTCCTTATTTTTTTTCTTGGATTTATGGCCAATAGTACACGGGTTTTACCGACTTTTTTGTTTTTTGACATTTTATTTATATTTGTATGGTTTAGGGTTTAGGGTTTAGGTTTTTGGTTTTAGGGTTTAGGGTTTTAGGTTTAGGATTTAGGTAATGTTTTTGCATATGTAGGGAATATTCCTCATTTTTTTTCTTGGGTTTATGGCCAATAGTACACGGATTTTACCGACTTTTTTGTTTTTGAGATTTTATTTATATTTGTATGGTTTAGGGTTTAGGGTTTTAGGTTTAGGATTTAGGTAAGGTTCTTGCATATGTAGGGAATGTTCCTTATTTTTTTTCTTCGATTTATGGCCAATAGTACACGGGTTTTACCGACTTTTTATTTTTTTGACATTTTATTTATATTTGTATGGTTGAGGGTTTAGGGTTTTGATTTTAGGGTTTAGGGTTTTAGGTATAGGTTTTAGGTAATGTTCTTGCATATGTAGGGAATATTCCTCATTTTTTTTCTTGGATTTATGGCCAATAGTACACAGGTTTTACCGACTTTTTTGTTTTTTGACATTTTATTTATATTTGTATGGTTTAGGGTTTAGGGTTTTGGTTTTAGAGTTCAGGATTTTAGGTTTAGGGTTTAGGTAATGTTCTTGCATATGTAGGGAATATTCCTCATTTTTTTTCTTGGATTTATGGCCTATAGTACACAGGTTTTACCGACTTTTTTGTTTTTTAACATTTTATTTATATTTGTATGGTTTAGGGTTTAGGGTTTTGGTTTTAGAGTTCAGGATTTTAGGCTTAGGGTTTAGGTAATGTTCTTGCATATGTAGGGAATATTCCTCATTTTTTTTCTTGGATTTATGGCCTATAGTACACGGTTTCTACCGTCTTTTTTGTTTTACGACATTTTATTTATAATTATAGGTTCTAGGTTTTAGGGTGTATGTTATAGGGTTTAGGGTTTCAGGTTTAGGGTTAAGGTAATGTTCTTGCATATGTAGGGAATATTCCTTATTTTTTTTCTTGGATTGATGGCCAATAGTACACGGGTTTTACCGACTTTTTTGTTTTTTGACATTTTATTTATATTTGTATGGTTTAGGGTTTAGGGTTTAGGGTTTAGGTTTTTGGTTTTAGGGTTTAGGGTTTTAGGTTTAGGATTTAGGTAATGTTTTTGCATATGTAGGGAATATTCCTCATTTTTTTTCTTGGGTTTATGGCCAATAGTACACGGATTTTACCGACTTTTTTGTTTTTGAGATTTTATTTATATTTGTATGGTTTAGGGTTTAGGGTTTTGGTTTTAGGGTTTTAGGTTTAGGATTTAGGTAAGGTTCTTGCATATGTAGGGAATATTCCTCATTTTTTTTCTTCGATTTATGGCCAATAGTACACGGGTTTTACCGACTTTTTATTTTTTTGACATTTTATTTATATTTGTATGGTTGAGGGTTTAGGGTTTTGATTTTAGGGTTTAGGGTTTTAGGTATAGGTTTTAGGTAATGTTCTTGCATATGTAGGGAATATTCCTCATTTTTTTTCTTGGATTTATGGCCTATAGTACACAGGTTTTACCGACTTTTTTGTTTTTTGACATTTTATTTATATTTGTATGGTTTAGGGTTTAGGGTTTTGGTTTTACAGTTCAGGATTTTAGGTTTAGGGTTTAGGTAATGTTCTTGCATATGTAGGGAATATTCCTCATTTTTTTTCTTGGATTTATGGCCTATAGTACACGGTTTCTACCGTCTTTTTTGTTTTACGACATTTTATTTGTAATTATAGGTTATAGGTTTTAGGGTGTATGTTATAGGGTTTAGGGTTTCAGGTTTAGGGTTAAGGTAATGTTCTTGCATATGTAGGGAATATTCCTTATTTTTTTTCTTGGATTTATGACCAATAGTACACGGGTTTTACCGACTTTTTTGTTTTTTGACATTTTATTTATATTTGTATGGTTTAGGGTTTAGGGTTTAGGTTTTTGGTTTTAGGGTTTAGGGTTTTAAGTTTAGGATTTAGGTAATGTTTTTGCATATGTAGGGAATATTCCTCATTTTTTTTCTTGGGTTTATGGCCAATAGTACACGGATTTTACCGACTTTTTTGTTTTTGAGATTTTATTTATATTTGTATGGTTTAGGGTTTAGGGTTTTAGGTTTAGGATTTAGGTAAGGTTCTTGCATATGTAGGTAATATTCCTCATTTTTTTTCTTCGATTTATGGCCAATAGTACACGGGTTTTACCGACTTTTTATTTTTTTGACATTTTATTTATATTTGTATGGTTGAGGGTTTAGGGTTTTGATTTTAGGGTTTAGGGTTTTAGGTATAGGTTTTAGGTAATGTTCTTGCATATGTAGGGAATATTCCTCATTTTTTTTCTTTGATTTATGTCCAATAGTACACAGGTTTTACCGACTTTTTTGTTTTTTGACATTTTATTTATATTTGTATGGTTTAGGGTTTAGGGTTTTGGTTTTAGAGTTCAGGATTTTAGGTTTAGGGTTTAGGTAATGTTCTTGCATATGTAGGGAATATTCCTCATTTTTTTTCTTGGATTTATGGCCTATAGTACACAGGTTTTACCGACTTTTTTATTTTTTAACATTTTATTTATATTTGTATGGTTTACGGTTTAGGATTTTGGTTTTAGAGTTCAGGATTTTAGTTTTAGGGTTTAGGTAATGTTCTTGCATATGTAGGGAATATTCCTCATTTTTTTTCTTGGATTTATGGCCTATAGTACACAGGTTTTACCGACTTTTTTGTTTTTTAACATTTTATTTATATTTGTATGGTTTAGGGTTTAGCGTTTTGGTTTTAGAGTTCAGGATTTTAGGTTTAGGGTTTAGGTAATGTTCTTGCATATGTAGGGAATATTCCTCATTTTTTTTCTTGGATTTATGGCCTATAGTACAAGGTTTCTACCGTCTTTTTTGTTTTACGACATTTTATTTATAATTATAGGTTTTAGGTTTTAGGGTGTATGTTATAGGGTTTAGGGTTTCAGGTTTAGGGTTAAGGTAATGTTCTTGCATATGTAGGGAATATTCCTTATTTTTTTTCTTGGATTTATGGCCAATAGTACACGGGTTTTACCGACTTTTTTGTTTTTTGACATTTTATTTATATTTGTATGGTTTAGGGTTTAGGGTTTAGGTTTTTTGTTTTAGGGTTTAGGGTTTTAGGTTTAGGATTTAGGTAATGTTTTTGCATATGTAGGGAATATTCCTCATTTTTTTTCTTGGGTTTATGGCCAATAGTACACGGATTTTACCGACTTTTTTCTTTTTGAGATTTTATTTATATTTGTATGGTTTAGGGTTTAGGGTTTTAGGTTTAGGATTTAGGTAAGGTTCTTGCATATGTAGGGAATATTCCTCATTTTTTTTCTTCGATTTATGGCCAATAGTACACGGGTTTTACCGACTTTTTATTTTTTTGACATTTTATTTATATTTGTATGGTTGAGGGTTTAGGGTTTTGATTTTAGGGTTTAGGGTTTTAGGTATAGGTTTTAGGTAATGTTCTTGCATATGTAGGGAATATTCCTCATTTTTTTTCTTGGATTTATGTCCAATAGTACACAGGTTTTACCGACTTTTTTGTTTTTTGACATTTTATTTATATTTGTATGGTTTAGGGTTTAGGGTTTTGGTTTTAGAGTTCAGGATTTTAGGTTTAGGGTTTAGGTAATGTTCTTGCATATGTAGGGAATATTCCTCATTTTTTTTCTTGGATTTATGGCCTATAGTACACAGGTTTTACCGACTTTTTTATTTTTTAACATTTTATTTATATTTGTATGGTTTACGGTTTAGGATTTTGGTTTTAGAGTTCAGGATTTTAGTTTTAGGGTTTAGGTAATGTTCTTGCATATGTAGGGAATATTCCTCATTTTTTTTCTTGGATTTATGGCCTATAGTACACAGGTTTTACCGACTTTTTTGTTTTTTAACATTTTATTTATATTTGTATGGTTTAGGGTTTAGCGTTTTGGTTTTAGAGTTCAGGATTTTAGGTTTAGGGTTTAGGTAATGTTCTTGCATATGTAGGGAATATTCCTCATTTTTTTTCTTGGATTTATGGCCTATAGTACACGGTTTCTACCGTCTTTTTTGTTTTACGACATTTTATTTATAATTATAGGTTTTAGGTTTTAGGGTGTATGTTATAGGGTTTAGGGTTTCAGGTTTAGGGTTAAGGTAATGTTCTTGCATATGTAGGGAATATTCCTTATTTTTTTTCTTGGATTTATGGCCAATAGTACACGGGTTTTACCGTCTTTTTTGTTTTTTGACATTTTATTTATATTTGTATGGTTTAGGGTTTAGGGTTTAGGTTTTTGGTTTTAGGGTTTAGGGTTTTAGGTTTAGGATTTAGGTAATGTTTTTGCATATGTAGGGAATATTCCTCATTTTTTTTCTTGGGTTTATGGCCAATAGTACACGGATTTTACCGACTTTTTTGTTTTTGAGATTTTATTTATATTTGTATGGTTTAGGGTTTAGGGTTTTAGGTTTAGGATTTAGGTAAGGTTCTTGCATATGTAGGGAATATTCCTCATTTTTTTTCTTCGATTTATGGCCAATAGTACACGGGTTTTACCGACTTTTTATTTTTTTGACATTTTATTTATATTTGTATGGTTGAGGGTTTAGGGTTTTGATTTTAGGGTTTAGGGTTTTAGGTATAGGTTTTAGGTAATGTTCTTGCATATGTAGGGAATATTCCTCATTTTTTTTCTTGGATTTATGTCCAATAGTACACAGGTTTTACCGACTTTTTTGTTTTTTGACATTTTATTTATATTTGTATGGTTTAGGGTTTAGGGTTTTGGTTTTAGAGTTCAGGATTTTAGGTTTAGGGTTTAGGTAATGTTCTTGCATATGTAGGGAATATTCCTCATTTTTTTTCTTGGATTTATGGCCTATAGTACACAGGTTTTACCGACTTTTTTATTTTTTAACATTTTATTTATATTTGTATGGTTTACGGTTTAGGATTTTGGTTTTAGAGTTCAGGATTTTAGTTTTAGGGTTTAGGTAATGTTCTTGCATATGTAGGGAATATTCCTCATTTTTTTTCTTGGATTTATGGCCTATAGTACACAGGTTTTACCGACTTTTTTGTTTTTTAACATTTTATTTATATTTGTATGGTTTAGGGTTTAGCGTTTTGGTTTTAGAGTTCAGGATTTTAGGTTTAGGGTTTAGGTAATGTTCTTGCATATGTAGGGAATATTCCTCATTTTTTTTCTTGGATTTATGGCCTATAGTACACGGTTTCTACCGTCTTTTTTGTTTTACGACATTTTATTTATAATTATAGGTTTTAGGTTTTAGGGTGTATGTTATAGGGTTTAGGGTTTCAGGTTTAGGGTTAAGGTAATGTTCTTGCATATGTAGGGAATATTCCTTATTTTTTTTCTTGGATTTATGGCCAATAGTACACGGGTTTTACCGACTTTTTTGTTTTTTGACATTTTATTTATATTTGTATGGTTTAGGGTTTAGGGTTTAGGTTTTTGGTTTTAGGGTTTAGGGTTTTAGGTTTAGGATTTAGGTAATGTTTTTGCATATGTAGGGAATATTCCTCATTTTTTTTCTTGGGTTTATGGCCAATAGTACACGGATTTTACCGACTTTTTTGTTTTTGAGATTTTATTTATATTTGTATGGTTTAGGGTTTAGGGTTTTAGGTTTAGGATTTAGGTAAGGTTCTTGCATATGTAGGGAATATTCCTCATTTTTTTTCTTCGATTTATGGCCAATAGTACACGGGTTTTACCGACTTTTTATTTTTTTGACATTTTATTTATATTTGTATGGTTGAGGGTTTAGGGTTTTGATTTTAGGGTTTAGGGTTTTAGGTATAGGTTTTAGGTAATGTTCTTGCATATGTAGGGAATATTCCTCATTTTTTTTCTTGGATTTATGGCCTATAGTACACAGGTTTTACCGACTTTTTTGTTTTTTGACATTTTATTTATATTTGTATGGTTTAGGGTTTAGGGTTTTGGTTTTACAGTTCAGGATTTTAGGTTTAGGGTTTAGGTAATGTTCTTGCATATGTAGGGAATATTCCTCATTTTTTTTCTTGGATTTATGGCCTATAGTACACGGTTTCTACCGACTTTTTTATTTTTTAACATTTTATTTATATTTGTATGGTTATAGGTTTTAGGGTGTATGTTATAGGGTTTAGGGTTTCAGGTTTAGGGTTAAGGTAATGTTCTTGCATATGTAGGGAATATTCCTTATTTTTTTTCTTGGATTTATGGCCAATAGTACACGGGTTTTACCGACTTTTTTGTTTTTTGACATTTTATTTATATTTGTATAGTTTAGGGTTTAGGGTTTAGGTTTTTGGTTTTAGGGTTTAGGGTTTTAGGTTTAGGATTTAGGTAATGTTTTTGCATATGTAGGGAATATTCCTCATTTTTTTTCTTGGGTTTATGGCCAATAGTACACGGATTTTACCGACTTTTTTGTTTTTGAGATTTTATTTATATTTGTATGGTTTAGGGTTTAGGGTTTTAGGTTTAGGATTTAGGTAAGGTTCTTGCATATGTAGGGAATATTCCTCATTTTTTTTCTTCGATTTATGGCCAATAGTACACGGGTTTTACCGACTTTTTATTTTTTTGACATTTTATTTATATTTGTATGGTTGAGGGTTTAGGGTTTTGATTTTAGGGTTTAGGGTTTTAGGTATAGGTTTTAGGTAATGTTCTATCATATGTAGGGAATATTCCTCATTTTTTTTCTTGGATTTATGGCCAATAGTACACAGGTTTTACCGACTTTTTTGTTTTTTGTTTTTTGTTTTTTGTTTTTTGATATTTTATTTATATTTGTATGGTTTAGGGTTTAGGGTTTTGGTTTTAGAGTTCAGGATTTTAGGTTTAGGGTTTAGGTAATGTTCTTGCATATGTAGGGAATATTCCTCATTTTTTTTCTTGGATTTATGGCCTATAGTACACAGGTTTTACCGACTTTTTTGTTTTTTAACATTTTATTTATATTTGTATGGTTTAGGGTTTAGGGTTTTGGTTTTAGAGTTCAGGATTTTAGGTTTAGGGTTTAGGTAATGTTCTTGCATATGTAGGGAATATTCCTCATTTTTTTTCTTGGATTTATGGCCTATAGTACACGGTTTCTACCGTCTTTTTTGTTTTACGACATTTTATTTATAATTATAGGTTTTAGGTTTTAGGGTGTATGTTATAGGGTTTAGGGTTTCAGGTTTAGGGTTAAGGTAATGTTCTTGCATATGTAGGGAATATTCCTTATTTTTTTTCTTGGATTTATGGCCAATAGTACACGGGTTTTACCGACTTTTTTGTTTTTTGACATTTTATTTATATTTGTATGGTTTAGGGTTTAGGGTTTAGGTTTTTGGTTTTAGGGTTTAGGGTTTTAGGTTTAGGATTTAGGTAATGTTTTTGCATATGTAGGGAATATTCCTCATTTGTTTTCTTGGGTTTATGGCCAATAGTACACGGATTTTACCGACTTTTTTGTTTTTGAGATTTTATTTATATTTGTATGGTTTAGGGTTTAGGGTTTTAGGTTTAGGATTTAGGTAAGGTTCTTGCATATGTAGGGAATATTCCTCATTTTTTTTCTTCGATTTATGGCCAATAGTACACGGGTTTTACCGACTTTTTTGTGTTTTGACATTTTATTTATATTTTATGGTTTAGGGTTTAGGGTTTAGGTTTTTGGTTTTAGGGTTTAGGATTTAGGTAATGTTTTTGCATATGTAGGGAATATTCCTCATTTTTTTTCTTGGGTTTATGGCCAATAGTACACGGATTTTACCGACTTTTTTGTTTTTGAGATTTTATTTATATTTGTATGGTTTAGGGTTTAGGGTTTTGGTTTTAGAGTTCAGGATTTTAGGTTTAGGGTTTAGATAATGTTCTTGCATATGTAGGGAATATTCCTCATTTTTTTTCTTGGATTTATGGCATATAGTACACGGTTTCTACCGTCTTTTTTGTTTTACGACATTTTATTTATAATTATAGGTTTTAGGTTTTAGGGTGTATGTTATAGGGTTTAGGGTTTGAGGTTTAGGGTTAAGGTAATGTTCTTGCATATGTAGGGAATATTCCTTATTTTTTTTCTTGGATTTATGGCCAATAGTACACGGGTTTTACCGACTTTTTTGTTTTTTGACATTTTATTTATATTTGTATAGTTTAGGGTTTAGGGTTTAGGTTTTTGGTTTTAGGGTTTAGGGTTTTAGGTTTAGGATTTAGGTAATGTTTTTGCATATGTAGGGAATATTCCTCATTTTTTTTCTTGGGTTTATGGCCAATAGTACACGGATTTTACCGACTTTTTTGTTTTTGAGATTTTATTTATATTTGTATGGTTTAGGGTTTAGGGTTTTAGGTTTAGGATTTAGGTAAGGTTCTTGCATATGTAGGGAATATTCCTCATTTTTTTTCTTCGATTTATGGCCAATAGTACACGGGTTTTACCGACTTTTTATTTTTTTGACATTTTATTTATATTTGTATGGTTGAGGGTTTAGGGTTTTGATTTTAGGGTTTAGGGTTTTAGGTATAGGTTTTAGGTAATGTTCTATCATATGTAGGGAATATTCCTCATTTTTTTTCTTGGATTTATGGCCAATAGTACACAGGTTTTACCGACTTTTTTGTTTTTTGTTTTTTGTTTTTTGTTTTTTGATATTTTATTTATATTTGTATGGTTTAGGGTTTAGGGTTTTGGTTTTAGAGTTCAGGATTTTAGGTTTAGGGTTTAGGTAATGTTCTTGCATATGTAGGGAATATTCCTCATTTTTTTTCTTGGATTTATGGCCTATAGTACACAGGTTTTACCGACTTTTTTGTTTTTTAACATTTTATTTATATTTGTATGGTTTAGGGTTTAGGGTTTTGGTTTTAGAGTTCAGGATTTTAGGTTTAGGGTTTAGGTAATGTTCTTGCATATGTAGGGAATATTCCTCATTTTTTTTCTTGGATTTATGGCCTATAGTACACGGTTTCTACCGTCTTTTTTGTTTTACGACATTTTATTTATAATTATAGGTTTTAGGTTTTAGGGTGTATGTTATAGGGTTTAGGGTTTCAGGTTTAGGGTTAAGGTAATGTTCTTGCATATGTAGGGAATATTCCTTATTTTTTTTCTTGGATTTATGGCCAATAGTACACGGGTTTTACCGACTTTTTTGTTTTTTGACATTTTATTTATATTTGTATGGTTTAGGGTTTAGGGTTTAGGTTTTTGGTTTTAGGGTTTAGGGTTTTAGGTTTAGGATTTAGGTAATGTTTTTGCATATGTAGGGAATATTCCTCATTTGTTTTCTTGGGTTTATGGCCAATAGTACACGGATTTTACCGACTTTTTTGTTTTTGAGATTTTATTTATATTTGTATGGTTTAGGGTTTAGGGTTTTAGGTTTAGGATTTAGGTAAGGTTCTTGCATATGTAGGGAATATTCCTCATTTTTTTTCTTCGATTTATGGCCAATAGTACACGGGTTTTACCGACTTTTTTGTGTTTTGACATTTTATTTATATTTTATGGTTTAGGGTTTAGGGTTTAGGTTTTTGGTTTTAGGGTTTAGGATTTAGGTAATGTTTTTGCATATGTAGGGAATATTCCTCATTTTTTTTCTTGGGTTTATGGCCAATAGTACACGGATTTTACCGACTTTTTTGTTTTTGAGATTTTATTTATATTTGTATGGTTTAGGGTTTAGGGTTTTGGTTTTAGAGTTCAGGATTTTAGGTTTAGGGTTTAGATAATGTTCTTGCATATGTAGGGAATATTCCTCATTTTTTTTCTTGGATTTATGGCATATAGTACACGGTTTCTACCGTCTTTTTTGTTTTACGACATTTTATTTATAATTATAGGTTTTAGGTTTTAGGGTGTATGTTATAGGGTTTAGGGTTTCAGGTTTAGGGTTAAGGTAATGTTCTTGCATATGTAGGGAATATTCCTTATTTTTTTTCTTGGATTTATGGCCAATAGTACACGGGTTTTACCGACTTTTTTGTTTTTTGACATTTTATTTATATTTGTATGGTTTAGTGTTTAGGGTTTAGGTTTTTGGTTTTAGGGTTTAGGGTTTTAGGTTTCGGATTTAGGTAATGTTTTTGCATATGTAGGGAATATTCCTCATTTTTTTTCTTGGGTTTATGGCCAATATTACACGGATTTTACCGACTTTTTTGTTTTTGAGATTTTATTTATATTTGTATGGTTTAGGGTTTAGGGTTTTGGTTTTCGGGTTTTAGGTTTAGGATTTAGGTAAGGTTCTTGCATATGTAGCGAATATTCCTCATTTTTTTCTTCGATTTATGGCCAATAGTACACGGGTTTTACCGACTTTTTTGTTTTTTGACATTTTATTTATATTTGTATGGTTTAGGGTTTAGGGTTTTGATTTTAGGGTTTAGGGTTTTAGGTATAGGTTTTAGGTAATGTTCTTGCATATGTAGGGAATATTCCTCATTTTTTTTCTTGCATTTATGGCCAATAGTACACAGGTTTTACCGACTTTTTTGTTTTTTGACATTTTATTTATATTTGTATGGTTTAGGGTTTAGGGTTTTGGTTTTAGAGTTCAGGATTTTAGGTTTAGGGTTTAGGTAATGTTCTTGCATATGTAGGTAATATTCCTCATTTTTTTTCTTGGATTTATGGCCTATAGTACACGGTTTCTACCGTCTTTTTTGTTTTACGACATTTTATTTATAATTATAGGTTTTAGGTTTTAGGGTGTATGTTATAGGGTTTAGGGTTTCAGGTTTAGGGTTAAGGTAATGTTCTTGCATATGTAGGGAATATTCCTTATTTTTTTTCTTGGATTTATGGCCAATAGTACACGGGTTTTACCGACTTTTTTGTTTTTTGACATTTTATTTATATTTGTATGGTTTAGTGTTTAGGGTTTAGGTTTTTGGTTTTAGGGTTTAGGGTTTTAGGTTTCGGATTTAGGTAATGTTTTTGCATATGTAGGGAATATTCCTCATTTTTTTTCTTGGGTTTATGGCCAATAGTACACGGATTTTACCGACTTTTTTGTTTTTGAGATTTTATTTATATTTGTATGGTTTAGGGTTTAGGCTTTTGGTTTTCGGGTTTTAGGTTTAGGATTTAGGTAAGGTTCTTGCATATGTAGCGAATATTCCTCATTTTTTTTCTTCGATTTATGGCCAATAGTACACGGGTTTTACGGACTTTTTATTTT
Source organism: Primula vulgaris (assembly GCA_963920805.1). Lineage (NCBI taxonomy): Eukaryota > Viridiplantae > Streptophyta > Magnoliopsida > Ericales > Primulaceae > Primula > Primula vulgaris. The sequence continues at coordinate 647,464 of CAWUCN010000065.1, forward strand.
TTTAACATTTTATTTATATTTGTATGGTTTAGGGTTTAGGGTTTTGGTTTTAGAGTTCAGGATTTTAGGTTTAGGGTTTAGGTAATGTTCTTGCATATGTAGGGAATATTCCTCATTTTTTTTCTTGGATTTATGGCCTATAGTACACGGTTTCTACCGTCTTTTTTGTTTTACGACATTTTATTTATAATTATAGGTTTTAGGGTTTAGGGTGTATGTTATAGGGTTTAGGGTTTCAGGTTTAGGGTTAAGGTAATGTTCTTGCATATGTAGGGAATATTCCTTATTTTTTTTCTTGGATTTATGCCCAATAGTACACGGGTTTTACCGACTTTTTTGTTTTTTGACATTTTATTTATATTTGTATGGTTTAGGGTTTAGGGTTTTGGTTTTAGGGTTTTAGGTTTAGGATTTAGGTAAGGTTCTTTCATATGTAGGGAATATTCCTCATTTTTTTTCTTCGATTTATGGCCAATAGTACACGGGTTTTACCGACTTTTTATTTTTTTGACATTTTATTTATATTTGTATGGTTGAGGGTTTAGGGTTTTGATTTTAGGGTTTAGGGATTTAGGTATAGGTTTTAGGTAATGTTCTTGCATATGTAGGGAATATTCCTCATTTTTTTTCTTGGATTTATGGCCAATAGTACACAGGTTTTACCGACTTTTTTGTTTTTTGACATTTTATTTATATTTGTATGGTTTAGGGTTTAGGGTTTTGGTTTTAGAGTTCAGGATTTTAGGTTTAGGGTTTAGGTAATGTTCTTGCACATGTAGGGAATATTCCTCATTTTTTTTCTTGGATTTATGGCCTATAGTACACGGTTTCTACCGTCTTTTTTGTTTTACGACATTTTATTTATAATTATAGGTTCTAGGTTTTAGGGTGTATGTTATAGGGTTTAGGGTTTCAGGTTTAGGGTTAAGGTAATGTTCTTGCATATGTAGGGAATATTCCTTATTTTTTTTCTTGGATTTATGGCCAATAGTACACGGGTTTTACCGACTTTTTTGTGTTTTGACATTTTATTTATATTTTATGGTTTAGGGTTTAGGGTTTAGGTTTTTGGTTTTAGGGTTTAGGATTTAGGTAATGTTTTTGCATATGTAGGGAATATTCCTCATTTTTTTTCTTGGGTTTATGGCCAATAGTACACGGATTTTACCGACTTTTTTGTTTTTGAGATTTTATTTATATTTGTATGGTTTAGGGTTTAGGGTTTTGGTTTTAGAGTTCAGGATTTTAGGTTTAGGGTTTAGATAATGTTCTTGCATATGTAGGGAATATTCCTCATTTTTTTTCTTGGATTTATGGCCTATAGTACACGGTTTCTACCGTCTTTTTTGTTTTACGACATTTTATTTATAATTATAGGTTTTAGGTTTTAGGGTGTATGTTATAGGGTTTAGGGTTTCAGGTTTAGGGTTAAGGTAATGTTCTTGCATATGTAGGGAATATTCCTTATTTTTTTTCTTGGATTTATGGCCAATAGTACACGGGTTTTACCGACTTTTTTGTTTTTTGACATTTTATTTATATTTGTATGGTTTAGTGTTTAGGGTTTAGGTTTTTGGTTTTAGGGTTTAGGGTTTTAGGTTTCGGATTTAGGTAATGTTTTTGCATATGTAGGGAATATTCCTCATTTTTTTTCTTGGGTTTATGGCCAATATTACACGGATTTTACCGACTTTTTTGTTTTTGAGATTTTATTTATATTTGTATGGTTTAGGGTTTAGGGTTTTGGTTTTCGGGTTTTAGGTTTAGGATTTAGGTAAGGTTCTTGCATATGTAGCGAATATTCCTCATTTTTTTCTTCGATTTATGGCCAATAGTACACGGGTTTTACCGACTTTTTTGTTTTTTGACATTTTATTTATATTTGTATGGTTTAGGGTTTAGGGTTTTGATTTTAGGGTTTAGGGTTTTAGGTATAGGTTTTAGGTAATGTTCTTGCATATGTAAGGAATATTCCTCATTTTTTTTCTTGCATTTATGGCCAATAGTACACAGGTTTTACCGACTTTTTTGTTTTTTGACATTTTATTTATATTTGTATGGTTTAGGGTTTAGGGTTTTGGTTTTAGAGTTCAGGATTTTAGGTTTAGGGTTTAGGTAATGTTCTTGCATATGTAGGTAATATTCCTCATTTTTTTTCTTGGATTTATGGCCTATAGTACACGGTTTCTACCGTCTTTTTTGTTTTACGACATTTTATTTATAATTATAGGTTTTAGGGTTTAGGGTGTATGTTATAGGGTTTAGGGTTTCAGGTTTAGGGTTAAGGTAATGTTCTTGCATATGTAGGGAATATTCCTTATTTTTTTTCTTGGATTTATGCCCAATAGTACACGGGTTTTACCGACTTTTTTATTTTTTGACATTTTATTTATATTTGTATGGTTTAGGGTTTAGGGTTTAGGTTTTTGGTTTTAGGGTTTAGGGTTTTAGGTTTAGGATTTAGGTAATGTTTTTGCATATGTAGGGAATATTCCTCATTTTTTTTCTTGGGTTTATGGCCAATAGTACACGGATTTTACCGATTTTTTTGTTTTTGAGATTTTATTTATATTTGTATGGTTTAGGGTTTAGTGTTTTGGTTTTAGAGTTTAGGGTTTTAGGTTTAGGGTTTAGGTAATGTTCTTGCATATGTAGGGAATATTCCTCATTTTTTTTCTTGGATTTATTGCCTGTACACGTTTTCTACCGTCTCTTTTGTTTTACGACATTTTATTTATAATTATAGGGTTTAGGGTTTAGGGGATATGTTTTAGGGTTTAGGGTTTCAGGTTTAGGGTTAAGGTAATGTTCTTGCATATGTAGGGAATACTCCTTATTTTTTTTCTTGGATTTATGGCCAATAGTACACGGGTTTTACCGACTTTTTTGTTTTTGACATTTTATTTATATTTGTATGGTTTAGGTTTTAGGGTTTAGGGTTTTGGTTTTAGAGTTTAAGATTTTAGGTTTAGGATTTAGGTAATGTTCTTGCATATGTAGAGAATATTCCTCATTTTTATTATTGGATTTATGGCCAATAGTACACAGGTTTTACCGACTTTTTTGTTTTTTAACATTTTATTTATATTTGTATGGTTTAGGGTTTAGGGTTTTGGTTTCAGGGTTTAGGATTTTAGGTTTAGGGTTTAGGTAATGTTCTTGCATATGTAGGGAATATTCCTCATTTTTTTTCTTGGATTTATGGCCTATAGTACACGGTTTCTACCGTCTTTTTTGTTTTACGACATTTTATTTATAATTATAGGTTTTAGGGTTTAGGGTGTATGTTATAGGGTTTAGGGTTTCAGGTTTAGGGTTAAGGTAATGTTCTTGCATATGTAGAGAATATTCCTTATTTTTTTTCTTGGATTTATGGCCAATAGTACACGGGTTTTACCGACTTTTTTGTGTTTTGACATTTTATTTATATTTTATGGTTTAGGGTTTAGGGTTTAGGTTTTTGGTTTTAGGGTTTAGGATTTAGGTAATGTTTTTGCATATGTAGGGAATATTCCTCATTTTTTTTCTTGGGTTTATGGCCAATAGTACACGGATTTTACCGACTTTTTTGTTTTTGAGATTTTATTTATATTTGTATGGTTTAGGGTTTAGGGTTTTGGTTTTAGAGTTCAGGATTTTAGGTTTAGGGTTTAGATAATGTTCTTGCATATGTAGGGAATATTCCTCATTTTTTTTCTTGGATTTATGGCCTATAGTACACGGTTTCTACCGTCTTTTTTGTTTTACGACATTTTATTTATAATTATAGGTTTTAGGTTTTAGGGTGTATGTTATAGGGTTTAGGGTTTCAGGTTTAGGGTTAAGGTAATGTTCTTGCATATGTAGGGAATATTCCTTATTTTTTTTCTTGGATTTATGGCCAATAGTACACGGGTTTTACCGACTTTTTTGTTTTTTGACATTTTATTTATATTTGTATGGTTTAGTGTTTAGGGTTTAGGTTTTTGGTTTTAGGGTTTAGGGTTTTAGGTTTCGGATTTAGGTAATGTTTTTGCATATGTAGGGAATATTCCTCATTTTTTTTCTTGGGTTTATGGCCAATAGTACACGGATTTTACGGACTTTTTTGTTTTTGAGATTTTATTTATATTTGTATGGTTTAGGGTTTAGGGTTTTGGTTTTAGAGTTTAGGGTTTTAGGTTTAGGGTTTAGGTAATGTTCTTGCATATGTAGGGAATAGTCCTCATTTTTTTTCTTGGATTTATGGCCTATAGTACACGGTTTCTACCGTCTTTTTTGTTTTACGACATTTTATTTATAATTATAGGTTTTAGGGTTTAGGGTGTATGTTATAGGGTTTAGGGTTTCAGGTTTAGGGTTAAGGTAATGTTCTTGCATATGTAGGGAATATTCCTTATTTTTTTTCTTGGATTTATGCCCAATAGTACACGGGTTTTACCGACTTTTTTGTTTTTTGACATTTTATTTATATTTGTATGGTTTAGGGTTTAGGGTTTTGGTTTTAGGGTTTTAGGTTTAGGATTTAGGTAAGGTTCTTTCATATGTAGGGAATATTCCTCATTTTTTTTCTTCGATTTATGGCCAATAGTACACGGGTTTTACCGACTTTTTATTTTTTTGACATTTTATTTATATTTGTATGGTTGAGGGTTTAGGGTTTTGATTTTAGGGTTTAGGGTTTTAGGTATAGGTTTTAGGTAATGTTCTTGCATATGTAGGGAATATTCCTCATTTTTTTTCTTGGATTTATGGCCAATAGTACACAGGTTTTACCGACTTTTTTGTTTTTTGACATTTTATTTATATTTGTATGGTTTAGGGTTTAGGGTTTAGGGTTTTGGTTTTAGAGTTCAGGATTTTAGGTTTAGGGTTTAGGTAATGTTCTTGCATATGTAGGGAATATTCCTCATTTTTTTTCTTGGATTTATGGCCTATAGTACACGGTTTCTACCGTCTTTTTTGTTTTACGACATTTTATTTATAATTATAGGTTTTAGGTTTTAGGGTGTATGTTATAGGGTTTAGGGTTTCAGGTTTAGGGTTAAGGTAATGTTCTTGCATATGTAGGGAATATTCCTTATTTTTTTTCTTGGATTTATGGCCAATAGTACACGGGTTTTACCGACTTTTTTGTGTTTTGACATTTTATTTATATTTTATGGTTTAGGGTTTAGGGTTTAGGTTTTTGGTTTTAGGGTTTAGGATTTAGGTAATGTTTTTGCATATGTAGGGAATATTCCTCATTTTTTTTCTTGGGTTTATGGCCAATAGTACACGGATTTTACCGACTTTTTTGTTTTTGAGATTTTATTTATATTTGTATGGTTTAGGGTTTAGGGTTTTGGTTTTAGAGTTCAGGATTTTAGGTTTAGGGTTTAGATAATGTTCTTGCATATGTAGGTAATATTCCTCATTTTTTTTCTTGGATTTATGGCCTATAGTACACGGTTTCTACCGTCTTTTTTGTTTTACGACATTTTATTTATAATTATAGGTTTTAGGGTTTAGGGTGTATGTTATAGGGTTTAGGGTTTCAGGTTTAGGGTTAAGGTAATGTTCTTGCATATGTAGGGAATATTCCTTATTTTTTTTCTTGGATTTATGCCCAATAGTACACGGGTTTTACCGACTTTTTTATTTTTTGACATTTTATTTATATTTGTATGGTTTAGGGTTTAGGGTTTAGGTTTTTGGTTTTAGGGTTTAGGGTTTTAGGTTTAGGATTTAGGTAATGTTTTTGCATATGTAGGGAATATTCCTCATTTTTTTTCTTGGGTTTATGGCCAATAGTACACGGATTTTACCGATTTTTTTGTTTTTGAGATTTTATTTATATTTGTATGGTTTAGGGTTTAGGGTTTTGGTTTCAGGGTTTAGGATTTTAGGTTTAGGGTTTAGGTAATGTTCTTGCATATGTAGGGAATATTCCTCATTTTTTTTCTTGGATTTATGGCCTATAGTACACGGTTTCTACCGTCTTTTTTGTTTTACGACATTTTATTTATAATTATAGGTTTTAGGGTTTAGGGTGTATGTTATAGGGTTTAGGGTTTCAGGTTTAGGGTTAAGGTAATGTTCTTGCATATGTAGGGAATATTCCTTATTTTTTTTCTTGGATTTATGGCCAATAGTACACGGGTTTTACCGACTTTTTTGTTTTTTGACATTTTATTTATATTTGTATGGTTTAGGATTTAGGGTTTAGGTTTTTGGTTTTAGGGTTTAGGGTTTTAGGTTTAGGATTTAGGTAATGTTTTTGCATATGTAGGGAATATTCCTCATTTTTTTTCTTGGGTTTATGGCCAATAGTACACGGATTTTACCGACTTTTTTGTTTTTGAGATTTTATTTATATTTGTATGGTTTAGGGTTTAGGGTTTTGGTTTTAGAGTTTAGGATTTTAGGTTTAGGGTTTAGGTAATGTTCTTGCGTATGTAGGGAATATTCCTCATTTTTTTTCTTGGATTTATTGCCTGTACACGTTTTCTACCGTCTCTTTTGTTTTACGACATTTTATTTATAATTATAGGGTTTAGGGTTTAGGGGATATGTTTTAGGGTTTAGGGTTTCAGGTTTAGGGTTAAGGTAATGTTCTTGCATATGTAGGGAATATTCCTTATTTTTTTTCTTGGATTTATGGCCAATAGTACACGGGTTTTACCGACTTTTTTGTTTTTTGACTTTTTTTTTATATTTGTATGGTTTAGGGTTTAGGGTTTAGGGTTTTGGTTTTAGGGTTTAGGGTTTTAGGTTTAGGATTTAGGTAATGTTCTTGCATATGTAGGGAATATTCCTCATTTTTTTTCTTGGATTTATGGCCAATAGTACATGGGTTTTACCGACTTTTTTGTTTTTTGACATTTTATTTATATTTGTATGGTTTAGGGTTTAGGGTTTTGGTTTCAGGGTTTAGGATTTTAGGTTTAGGGTTTAGGTAATGCTCTTGCATATGTAGGGAATATTCCTCATTTTTTTTCTTGGATTTATGGCCTATAGTACACGGGTTTTACCGACTTTTTTGTTTTTTGACATTTTATTTATATTTGTATGGTTTAGGGTTTAGGGTTTTGGTTTTAGAGTTTAGGGTTTTAGGTTTAGGGTTTAGGTAATGTTCTTGCATATGAAGGGAATATTCCTCATTTTTTTTCTTGGATTTATTGCCTGTACACGTTTTCTACCGTCTCTTTTGTTTTACGACATTTTATTTGTAATTATAGGGTTTAGGGTTTAGGGGATATGTTTTAGGGTTTAGGGTTTCAGGTTTAGGGTTAAGGTAATGTTCTTGCATATGTAGGGAATACTCCTTATTTTTTTTCTTGGATTTATGGCCAATAGTACACGGGTTTTACCGACTTTTTTGTTTTTGACATTTTATTTATATTTGTATGGTTTAGGTTTTAGGGTTTAGGGTTTTGGTTTTAGAGTTTAAGATTTTAGGTTTAGGGTTTAGGTAATGTTCTTGCATATGTAGAGAATATTCCTCATTTTTATTATTGGATTTATGGCCAATAGTACACAGGTTTTACCGACTTTTTTGTTTTTTAACATTTTATTTATATTTGTATGGTTTAGGGTTTAGGGTTTTGGTTTCAGGGTTTAGGATTTTAGGTTTAGGGTTTAGGTAATGTTCTTGCATATGTAGGGAATATTCCTCATTTTTTTTCTTGGATTTATGGCCTATAGTACACGGTTTCTACCGTCTTTTTTGTTTTACGACATTTTATTTATAATTATAGGTTTTAGGGTTTAGGGTGTATGTTATAGGGTTTAGGGTTTCAGGTTTAGGGTTAAGGTAATGTTCTTGCATATGTAGGGAATATTCCTTATTTTTTTTCTTGGATTTATGGCCAATAGTACACGGGTTTTACCGACTTTTTTGTGTTTTGACATTTTATTTATATTTTATGGTTTAGGGTTTAGGGTTTAGGTTTTTGGTTTTAGGGTTTAGGATTTAGGTAATGTTTTTGCATATGTAGGGAATATTCCTCATTTTTTTTCTTGGGTTTATGGCCAATAGTACACGGATTTTACCGACTTTTTTGTTTTTGAGATTTTATTTATATTTGTATGGTTTAGGGTTTAGGGTTTTGGTTTTAGAGTTCAGGATTTTAGGTTTAGGGTTTAGATAATGTTCTTGCATATGTAGGGAATATTCCTCATTTTTTTTCTTGGATTTATGGCCTATAGTACACGGTTTCTACCGTCTTTTTTGTTTTACGACATTTTATTTATAATTATAGGTTTTAGGTTTTAGGGTGTATGTTATAGGGTTTAGGGTTTCAGGTTTAGGGTTAAGGTAATGTTCTTGCATATGTAGGGAATATTCCTTATTTTTTTTTCTTGGATTTATGGCCAATAGTACACGGGTTTTACCGACTTTTTTGTTTTTTGACATTTTATTTATATTTGTATGGTTTAGTGTTTAGGGTTTAGGTTTTTGGTTTTAGGGTTTAGGGTTTTAGGTTTCGTATTTGGGTAATGTTTTTGCATATGTAGGGAATATTCCTCATTTTTTTTCTTGGGTTTATGGCCAATAGTACACGGATTTTACGGACTTTTTTGTTTTTGAGATTTTATTTATATTTGTATGGTTTAGGGTTTAGGGTTTTGGTTTTAGAGTTTAGGGTTTTAGGTTTAGGGTTTAGGTAATGTTCTTGCATATGTAGGGAATATTCCTCATTTTTTTCTTGGATTTATGGCCTATAGTACACGGTTTCTACCGTCTTTTTTGTTTTACGACATTTTATTTATAATTATAGGTTTTAGGGTTTAGGGTGTATGTTATAGGGTTTAGGGTTTCACGTTTAGGGTTAAGGTAATGTTCTTGCATATGTAGGGAATATTCCTTATTTTTTTTCTTGGATTTATGCCCAATAGTACACGGGTTTTACCGACTTTTTTGTTTTTTGACATTTTATTTATATTTGTATGGTTTAGGGTTTAGGGTTTTGGTTTTAGGGTTTTAGGTTTAGGATTTAGGTAAGGTTCTTTCATATGTAGGGAATATTCCTCATTTTTTTTCTTCGATTTATGGCCAATAGTACACGGGTTTTACCGACTTTTTATTTTTTTGACATTTTATTTATATTTGTATGGTTGAGGGTTTAGGGTTTTGATTTTAGGGTTTAGGGTTTTAGGTATAGGTTTTAGGTAATGTTCTTGCATATGTAGGGAATATTCCTCATTTTTTTTCTTGGATTTATGGCCAATAGTACACAGGTTTTACCGACTTTTTTGTTTTTTGACATTTTATTTATATTTTATGGTTTAGGGTTTAGGGTTTAGGTTTTTGGTTTTAGGGTTTAGGATTTAGGTAATGTTTTTGCATATGTAGGGAATATTCCTCATTTTTTTTCTTGGGTTTATGGCCAATAGTACACGGATTTTACCGACTTTTTTGTTTTTGAGATTTTATTTATATTTGTATGGTTTAGGGTTTAGGGTTTTGGTTTTAGAGTTCAGGATTTTAGGTTTAGGGTTTAGATAATGTTCTTGCATATGTAGGTAATATTCCTCATTTTTTTTCTTGGATTTATGGCCTATAGTACACGGTTTCTACCGTCTTTTTTGTTTTACGACATTTTATTTATAATTATAGGTTTTAGGGTTTAGGGTGTATGTTATAGGGTTTAGGGTTTCAGGTTTAGGGTTAAGGTAATGTTCTTGCATATGTAGGGAATATTCCTTATTTTTTTTCTTGGATTTATGCCCAATAGTACACGGGTTTTACCGACTTTTTTATTTTTTGACATTTTATTTATATTTGTATGGTTTAGGGTTTAGGGTTTAGGTTTTTGGTTTTAGGGTTTAGGGTTTTAGGTTTAGGATTTAGGTAATGTTTTTGCATATGTAGGGAATATTCCTCATTTTTTTTCTTGGGTTTATGGCCAATAGTACACGGATTTTACCGATTTTTTTGTTTTTGAGATTTTATTTATATTTGTATGGTTTAGGGTTTAGGGTTTTGGTTTCAGGGTTTAGGATTTTAGGTTTAGGGTTTAGGTAATGTTCTTGCATATGTAGGGAATATTCCTCATTTTTTTTCTTGGATTTATGGCCTATAGTACACGGTTTCTACCGTCTTTTTTGTTTTACGACATTTTATTTATAATTATAGGTTTTAGGGTTTAGGGTGTATGTTATAGGGTTTAGGGTTTCAGGTTTAGGGTTAAGGTAATGTTCTTGCATATGTAGGGAATATTCCTTATTTTTTTTCTTGGATTTATGGCCAATAGTACACGGGTTTTACCGACTTTTTTGTTTTTTGACATTTTATTTATATTTGTATGGTTTAGGATTTAGGGTTTAGGTTTTTGGTTTTAGGGTTTAGGGTTTTAGGTTTAGGATTTAGGTAATGTTTTTGCATATGTAGGGAATATTCCTCATTTTTTTTCTTGGGTTTATGGCCAATAGTACACGGATTTTACCGACTTTTTTGTTTTTGAGATTTTATTTATATTTGTATGGTTTAGGGTTTAGGGTTTTGGTTTTAGAGTTTAGGATTTTAGGTTTAGGGTTTAGGTAATGTTCTTGCGTATGTAGGGAATATTCCTCATTTTTTTTCTTGGATTTATTGCCTGTACACGTTTTCTACCGTCTCTTTTGTTTTACGACATTTTATTTATAATTATAGGGTTTAGGGTTTAGGGGATATGTTTTAGGGTTTAGGGTTTCAGGTTTAGGGTTAAGGTAATGTTCTTGCATATGTAGGGAATATTCCTTATTTTTTTTCTTGGATTTATGGCCAATAGTACACGGGTTTTACCGACTTTTTTGTTTTTTGACTTTTTTTTTATATTTGTATGGTTTAGGGTTTAGGGTTTAGGGTTTTGGTTTTAGGGTTTAGGGTTTTAGGTTTAGGATTTAGGTAATGTTCTTGCATATGTAGGGAATATTCCTCATTTTTTTTCTTGGATTTATGGCCAATAGTACATGGGTTTTACCGACTTTTTTGTTTTTTGACATTTTATTTATATTTGTATGGTTTAGGGTTTAGGGTTTTGGTTTCAGGGTTTAGGATTTTAGGTTTAGGGTTTAGGTAATGCTCTTGCATATGTAGGGAATATTCCTCATTTTTTTTCTTGGATTTATGGCCTATAGTACACGGGTTTTACCGACTTTTTTGTTTTTTGACATTTTATTTATATTTGTATGGTTTAGGGTTTAGGGTTTTGGTTTTAGAGTTTAGGGTTTTAGGTTTAGGGTTTAGGTAATGTTCTTGCATATGAAGGGAATATTCCTCATTTTTTTTCTTGGATTTATTGCCTGTACACGTTTTCTACCGTCTCTTTTGTTTTACGACATTTTATTTATAATTATAGTGTTTAGGGTTTAGGGGGTATGTTTTAGGGCTTAGGGTTTCAGGTTTAGGGTTAAGGTAATGTTCTTGCATATGTAGGGAATATTCCTCATTTTTTTTCTTGGATTTATTGCCTGTACACGTTTTCTACCGTCTCTTTTGTTTTACGACATTTTATTTATAATTATAGGGTTTAGGGTTTAGGGGATATGTTTTAGGGTTTAGGGTTTCAGGTTTAGGGTTAAGGTAATGTTCTTGCATATGTAGGGAATACTCCTTATTTTTTTTCTTGGATTTATGGCCAATAGTACACGGGTTTTACCGACTTTTTTGTTTTTGACATTTTATTTATATTTGTATGGTTTAGGTTTTAGGGTTTAGGGTTTTGGTTTTAGAGTTTAAGATTTTAGGTTTAGGGTTTAGGTAATGTTCTTGCATATGTAGAGAATATTCCTCATTTTTATTATTGGATTTATGGCCAATAGTACACAGGTTTTACCGACTTTTTTGTTTTTTAACATTTTATTTATATTTGTATGGTTTAGGGTTTAGGGTTTTGGTTTCAGGGTTTAGGATTTTAGGTTTAGGGTTTAGGTAATGTTCTTGCATATGTAGGGAATATTCCTCATTTTTTTTCTTGGATTTATGGCCTATAGTACACGGTTTCTACCGTCTTTTTTGTTTTACGACATTTTATTTATAATTATAGGTTTTAGGGTTTAGGGTGTATGTTATAGGGTTTAGGGTTTCAGGTTTAGGGTTAAGGTAATGTTCTTGCATATGTAGGGAATATTCCTTATTTTTTTTCTTGGATTTATGGCCAATAGTACACGGGCTTTACCGACTTTTTTGTGTTTTGACATTTTATTTATATTTTATGGTTTAGGGTTTAGGGTTTAGGTTTTTGGTTTTAGGGTTTAGGATTTAGGTAATGTTTTTGCATATGTAGGGAATATTCCTCATTTTTTTTCTTGGGTTTATGGCCAATAGTACACGGATTTTACCGACTTTTTTGTTTTTGAGATTTTATTTATATTTGTATGGTTTAGGGTTTAGGGTTTTGGTTTTAGAGTTCAGGATTTTAGGTTTAGGGTTTAGATAATGTTCTTGCATATGTAGGGAATATTCCTCATTTTTTTTCTTGGATTTATGGCCTATAGTACACGGTTTCTACCGTCTTTTTTGTTTTACGACATTTTATTTATAATTATAGGTTTTAGGTTTTAGGGTGTATGTTATAGGGTTTAGGGTTTCAGGTTTAGGGTTAAGGTAATGTTCTTGCATATGTAGGGAATATTCCTTATTTTTTTTCTTGGATTTATGGCCAATAGTACACGGGTTTTACCGACTTTTTTGTTTTTTGACATTTTATTTATATTTGTATGGTTTAGTGTTTAGGGTTTAGGTTTTTGGTTTTAGGGTTTAGGGTTTTAGGTTTCGGATTTGGGTAATGTTTTTGCATATGTAGGGAATATTCCTCATTTTTTTTCTTGGGTTTATGGCCAATAGTACACGGATTTTACGGACTTTTTTGTTTTTGAGATTTTATTTATATTTGTATGGTTTAGGGTTTAGGGTTTTGGTTTTAGAGTTTAGGGTTTTAGGTTTAGGGTTTAGGTAATGTTCTTGCATATGTAGGGAATATTCCTCATTTTTTTCTTGGATTTATGGCCTATAGTACACGGTTTCTACCGTCTTTTTTGTTTTACGACATTTTATTTATAATTATAGGTTTTAGGGTTTAGGGTGTATGTTATAGGGTTTAGGGTTTCACGTTTAGGGTTAAGGTAATGTTCTTGCATATGTAGGGAATATTCCTTATTTTTTTTCTTGGATTTATGCCCAATAGTACACGGGTTTTACCGACTTTTTTGTTTTTTGACATTTTATTTATATTTGTATGGTTTAGGGTTTAGGGTTTTGGTTTTAGGGTTTTAGGTTTAGGATTTAGGTAAGGTTCTTTCATATGTAGGGAATATTCCTCATTTTTTTTCTTCGATTTATGGCCAATAGTACACGGGTTTTACCGACTTTTTATTTTTTTGACATTTTATTTATATTTGTATGGTTGAGGGTTTAGGGTTTTGATTTTAGGGTTTAGGGTTTTAGGTATAGGTTTTAGGTAATGTTCTTGCATATGTAGGGAATATTCCTCATTTTTTTTCTTGGATTTATGGCCAATAGTACACAGGTTTTACCGACTTTTTTGTTTTTTGACATTTTATTTATATTTGTATGGTTTAGGGTTTAGGGTTTTGGTTTTAGAGTTCAGGATTTTAGGTTTAGGGTTTAGGTAATGTTCTTGCATATGTAGGGAATATTCCTCATTTTTTTTCTTGGATTTATGGCCTATAGTACACGGTTTCTACCGTCTTTTTTGTTTTACGACATTTTATTTATAATTATAGGTTTTAGGTTTTAGGGTGTATGTTATAGGGTTTAGGGTTTCAGGTTTAGGGTTAAGGTAATGTTCTTGCATATGTAGGGAATATTCCTTATTTTTTTTCTTGGATTTATGGCCAATAGTACACGGGTTTTACCGACTTTTTTGTGTTTTGACATTTTATTTATATTTTATGGTTTAGGGTTTAGGGTTTAGGTTTTTGGTTTTAGGGTTTAGGATTTAGGTAATGTTTTTGCATATGTAGGGAATATTCCTCATTTTTTTTCTTGGGTTTATGGCCAATAGTAGACGGATTTTACCGACTTTTTTGTTTTTGAGATTTTATTTATATTTGTATGGTTTAGGGTTTAGGGTTTTGGTTTTAGAGTTCAGGATTTTAGGTTTAGGGTTTAGATAATGTTCTTGCATATGTAGGTAATATTCCTCATTTTTTTTCTTGGATTTATGGCCTATAGTACACGGTTTCTACCGTCTTTTTTGTTTTACGACATTTTATTTATAATTATAGGTTTTAGGGTTTAGGGTGTATGTTATAGGGTTTAGGGTTTCAGGTTTAGGGTTAAGGTAATGTTCTTGCATATGTAGGGAATATTCCTTATTTTTTTTCTTGGATTTATGCCCAATAGTACACGGGTTTTACCGACTTTTTTATTTTTTGACATTTTATTTATATTTGTATGGTTTAGGGTTTAGGGTTTAGGTTTTTGGTTTTAGGGTTTAGGGTTTTAGGTTTAGGATATAGGTAATGTTTTTGCATATGTAGGGAATATTCCTCATTTTTTTTCTTGGGTTTATGGCCAATAGTACACGGATTTTACCGATTTTTTTGTTTTTGAGATTTTATTTATATTTGTATGGTTTAGGGTTTAGGGTTTTGGTTTCAGGGTTTAGGATTTTAGGTTTAGGGTTTAGGTAATGTTCTTGCATATGTAGGGAATATTCCTCATTTTTTTTCTTGGATTTATGGCCTATAGTACACGGTTTCTACCGACTTTTTTGTTTTTTGACATTTTATTTATATTTGTATGGTTTAGGGTTTAGGGTTTTGGTTTTAGAGTTTAGGGTTTTAGGTTTAGGGTTTAGGTAATATTCTTGCATATGAAGGGAATATTCCTCATTTTTTTTCTTGGATTTATTGCCTGTACACGTTTTCTACCGTCTCTTTTGTTTTACGACATTTTATTTATAATTATAGTGTTTAGGGTTTAGGGGGTATGTTTTAGGGTTTAGGGTTTCAGGTTTAGGGTTAAGGTAATGTTCTTGCATATGTAGGGAATATTCCTCATTTTTTTTCTTGGATTTATTGCCTGCACACGTTTTCTACCGTCTTTTTTGTTTTACGACATTTTATTTATAATTATAGGTTTTAGGGTTTAGGGTGTATGTTATAGGGTTTAGGGTTTCAGGTTTAGGGTTAAGGTAATGTTCTTGCATATGTAGGGAATATTCCTTATTTTTTTTCTTGGATTTATGGCCAATAGTACACGGGTTTTACCGACTTTTTTGTTTTTTGACATTTTATTTATATTTGTATGGTTTAGGATTTAGGGTTTAGGTTTTTGGTTTTAGGGTTTAGGGTTTTAGGTTTAGGATTTAGGTAATGTTTTTGCATATGTAGGGAATATTCCTCATTTTTTTTCTTGGGTTTATGGCCAATAGTACACGGATTTTACCGACTTTTTTGTTTTCGAGATTTTATTTATATTTGTATGGTTTAGGGTTTAGGGTTTTGGTTTTAGAGTTTAGGATTTTAGGTTTAGGGTTTAGGTAATGTTCTTGCGTATGTAGGGAATATTCCTCATTTTTTTTCTTGGATTTATTGCCTGTACACGTTTTCTACCGTCTCTTTTGTTTTACGACATTTTATTTATAATTATAGGGTTTAGGGTTTAGGGGATATGTTTTAGGGTTTAGGGTTTCAGGTTTAGGGTTAAGGTAATGTTCTTGCATATGTAGGGAATATTCCTTATTTTTTTTCTTGGATTTATGGCCAATAGTACACGGGTTTTACCGACTTTTTTGTTTTTTGACTTTTTTTTTATATTTGTATGGTTTAGGGTTTAGGGTTTAGGGTTTTGGTTTTAGGGTTTAGGGTTTTAGGTTTAGGATTTAGGTAATGTTCTTGCATATGTAGGGAATATTCCTCATTTTTTTTCTTGGATTTATGGCCAATAGTACATGGGTTTTACCGACTTTTTTGTTTTTTGACATTTTATTTATATTTGTATGGTTTAGGGTTTAGGGTTTTGGTTTCAGGGTTTAGGATTTTAGGTTTAGGGTTTAGGTAATGCTCTTGCATATGTAGGGAATATTCCTCATTTTTTTTCTTGGATTTATGGCCTATATAGTACACGGGTTTTACCGACTTTTTTGTTTTTTGACATTTTATTTATATTTGTATGGTTTAGGGTTTAGGGTTTTGGTTTTAGAGTTTAGGGTTTTAGGTTTAGGGTTTAGGTAATATTCTTGCATATGAAGGGAATATTCCTCATTTTTTTTCTTGGATTTATTGCCTGTACACGTTTTCTACCGTCTCTTTTGTTTTACGACATTTTATTTATAATTATAGTGTTTAGGGTTTAGGGGGTATGTTTTAGGGTTTAGCGTTTCAGGTTTAGGGTTAAGGTAATGTTCTTGCATATGTAGGGAATATTCCTCATTTTTTTTCTTGGATTTATGGCCAATAGTACACTGATTTTACCGACTTTTTTGTTTTTGAGATTTTATTTATATTTGTATGGTTTAGGGTTTAGGGTTTTGGTTTTAGAGTTTAGGGTTTTAGGTTTAGGGTTTAGGTAATGTTCTTGCATATGTAGGGAATATTCCTCATTTTTTTTCTTGGATTTATTGCCTGTACACGTTTTCTACCGTCTCCTTTGTTTTACGACATTTTATTTATAATTATAGGGTTTAGGGTTTAGGGGGTATGTTTTAGGGTTTAGGGTTTCAGGTTTAGGGTTAAGGTAATGTTCTTGCATATGTAGGGAATATTCCTTATTTTTTTTCTTGGATTTATGGCCAACAGTACACGGGTTTTACCGACTTTTTTGTTTTTTGACATTTTATTTATATTTGTATGGTTTAGGGTTTAGGGTTTTGGTTTTAGGGTTTAGGGTTTAGGGTTTTAGGTTTAGGATTTAGGTAATGTTCTTCCATATGTAGGGAATATTCCTCATTTTTTTTCCTTGGATTTATGGCCAATAGTACACGGGTTTTACCGACTTTTTTGTTTTTGACATTTTATTTATATTTGTATGGTTTAGGTTTTAGGGTTTAGGGTTTTGGTTTCAGAGTTTAAGATTTTAGGTTTAGGGTTTAGGTAATGTTCTTGCATATGTAGGGAATATTCCTCATTTTTTTCTTTGATTTATGGGCAATAGTACACAAGTTTTACCGACTTTTTTGTTTTTTGACATTTTATTTATATTTGTATGGTTTAGGGTTTAGGGTTTTGGTTTTAAAGTTTAGGATTTTAGGTATAGGGTTTAGGTAATGTTCTTTCATATGTAGGGAATATTCATCATTTTTTTTCTTGGATTTATGGCCAATAGTACACAGGTTTTACCGACTTTTTTGTTTTTCGACATTTTATTTATATTTGTATGGTTTAGGGATTAGGGTTTTGGTTTTAGAGTTTAGGATTTTAGGTTTAGGGTTTAGGTAATGTTCTTGCATATGTAGGGAATATTCCTCATTTTTTTTCTTGGATTTATGGCCTATAGTACACGGTTTCTACCGTCTTTTTTGTTTTACGACATTTTATTTATAATTATAGGTTTTAGGGTTTAGGGTGTATGTTTTAGGGTTTAGGGTTTCAGGTTTAGGGTTAAGGTAATGTTCTTGCATATGTAGGGAATATTCCTTATTTTTTTTCTTGGATTTATGGCCAATAGTACACGGGTTTTACCGACTTTTTTGTTTTTTGACATTTTATTTATATTTGTATGGTTTAGGATTTAGGGTTTAGAGTTTTGGTTTTAGGGTTTAGGGTTTTAGGTTTAGGATTTAGGTAATGTTTTTGCATATGTAGGGAATATTCCTCATTTTTTTTCTTGGATTTATGGCCAATAGTACACGGGTTTTACCGACTTTTTTGTTTTTTGACATTTTATTTATATTTGTATGGTTTAGGGTTTAGGGTTTAGAGTTTTGGTTTTAGGGTTTAGGGTTTTAGGTTTAGGATTTAGGTAATGTTTTTGCATATGTAGGGAATATTCCTCATTTTTTTTCTTGGATTTATGGCCAATAGTACACTGATTTTACCGACTTTTTTGTTTTTGAGATTTTATTTATATTTGTATGGTTTAGGGTTTTGGTTTTAGAGTTTAGGGTTTTAGGTTTAGGGTTTAGGTAATGTTCTTGCATATGTAGGGAATATTCCTCATTTTTTTTCTTGGATTTATGGCCTGTACACGTTTTCTACCGTCTCTTTTGTTTTACGACATTTTATTTATAATTATAGGGTTTAGGGTTTAGGGTTTAGGGGGTATGTTTTAGGGTTTAGGGTTTCAGGTTTAGGGTTAAGGTAATGTTCTTGCATATGTAGGGAATATTCCTTATTTTTTTTCTTGGATTTATGGCCAATAGTACACGGGTTTTACCGACTTTTTTGTTTTTTGACATTTTATTTATATTTGTATGGTTTAGGATTTAGGGTTTAGAGTTTTGGTTTTAGGGTTTAGGGTTTTAGGTTTAGGATTTAGGTAATGTTTTTGCATATGTAGGGAATATTCCTCATTTTTTTTCTTGGATTTATGGCCAATAGTACACGGGTTTTACCGACTTTTTTGTTTTTTGACATTTTATTTATATTTGTATGGTTTAGGGTTTAGGGTTTAGAGTTTTGGTTTTAGGGTTTAGGGTTTTAGGTTTAGGATTTAGGTAATGTTTTTGCATATGTAGGGAATATTCCTCATTTTTTTTCTTGGATTTATGGCCAATAGTACACTGATTTTACCGACTTTTTTGTTTTTGAGATTTTATTTATATTTGTATGGTTTAGGGTTTAGGGTTTTGGTTTTAGAGTTTAGGGTTTTAGGTTTAGGGTTTAGGTAATGTTCTTGCATATGTAGGGAATATTCCTCATTTTTTTTCTTGGATTTATTGCCTGTACACGTTTTCTACCGTCTCTTTTGTTTTACGACATTTTATTTAGAATTATAGGGTTTAGGGTTTAGGGGGTATGTTTTAGGGTTTAGGGTTTCAGGTTTAGGGTTAAGGTAATGTTCTTGCATATGTAGGGAATATTCCTTATTTTTTTTCTTCGATTTATGGCCAATAGTACACGGGTTTTACCGACTTTTTTGTTTTTTGACATTTTATTTATATTTGTATGGTTTAGGGTTTAGGGTTTTAGGTTTAGGATTTAGGTAATGTTCTTGCATATGTAGGGAATATTCCTCATTTTTTTTCCTTGGATTTATGGCCAATAGTACACGGGTTTTACCGACTTTTTTGTTTTTGACATTTTATTTATATTTGTATGGTTTAGGTTTTAGGGTTTAGGGTTTTGGTTTCAGAGTTTAAGATTTTAGGTTTAGGGTTTAGGTAATGTTCTTGCATATGTAGGGAATATTCCTCATTTTTTTCTTGGATTTATGGGCAATAGTACACAGGTTTTACCGACTTTTTTGTTTTTTGACATTTTATTTATATTTGTATGGTTTAGGGTTTAGGGTTTTGGTTTTAGAGTTTAGGATTTTAGGTATAGGGTTTAGGTAATGTTCTTGCATATGTAGGGAATATTCATCATTTTTTTTCTTCGATTTATGGCCAATAGTACACGGGTTTTACCGACTTTTTATTTTTTTGACATTTTATTTATATTTGTATGGTTTAGGGTTTAGGGTTTTGATTTTAGGGTTTAGGGTTTTAGGTATAGGGTTTAGGTAATGTTCTTGCATATGCTTGGAATATTCCTCATTTTTTTTCTTGGATTTATGGCCAATAGTACACAGGTTTTACCGACTTTTTTGTTTTTTTACATTTTATTTATATTTGTATGGTTTAGGGTTTAGGGTTTTGGTTTTAGAGTTTAGGGTTTTAGGTTTAGGGTTTAGGTAATGTTCTTGCATATGAAGGGAATATTCCTCATTTTTTTCTTGGATTTATTGCCTGTACACGTTTTCTACCGTCTCTTTTGTTTGACGACATTTTATTTATAATTATAGTGTTTAGCGTTTAGGGGGTATGTTTTAGGGTTTAGGGTTTCAGGTTTAGGGTTAAGGTAATGTTCTTGCATATGTAGGGAATATTCCTTATTTTTTTTCTTGGATTTATGGCCAATAGTACACGGGTTTTACCGACTTTTTTGTTTTTTGACATTTTATTTATATTTGTATGGTTTAGGATTTAGGGTTTAGAGTTTTGGTTTTAGGGTTTAGGGTTTTAGGTTTAGGATTTAGGTAATGTTTTTGCATATGTAGGGAATATTCCTCATTTTTTTTCTTGGATTTATGGCCAATAGTACACGGGTTTTACCGACTTTTTTGTTTTTTGACATTTTATTTATATTTGTATGGTTTAGGGTTTAGGGTTTAGAGTTTTGGTTTTAGGGTTTAGGGTTTTAGGTTTAGGATTTAGGTAATGTTTTTGCATATGTAGGGAATATTCCTCATTTTTTTTTCTTGGATTTATGGCCAATAGTACACTGATTTTACCGACTTTTTTGTTTTTGAGATTTTATTTATATTTGTATGGTTTAGGGTTTAGGGTTTTGGTTTTAGAGTTTAGGGTTTTAGGTTTAGGGTTTAGGTAATGTTCTTGCATATGTAGGGAATATTCCTCATTTTTTTTCTTGGATTTATTGCCTGTACACGTTTTCTACCGTCTCTTTTGTTTTACGACATTTTATTTATAATTATAGGGTTTAGGGTTTAGGGGGTATGTTTTAGGGTTTAGGGTTTCAGGTTTAGGGTTAAGGTAATGTTCTTGCATATGTAGGGAATATTCCTTATTTTTTTTCTTCGATTTATGGCCAATAGTACACGGGTTTTACCGACTTTTTTGTTTTTTGACATTTTATTTATATTTGTATGGTTTAGGGTTTAGGGTTTTAGGTTTAGGATTTAGGTAATGTTCTTGCATATGTAGGGAATATTCCTCATTTTTTTTCCTTGGATTTATGGCCAATAGTACACGGGTTTTACCGACTTTTTTGTTTTTGACATTTTATTTATATTTGTATGGTTTAGGTTTTAGGGTTTAGGGTTTTGGTTTCAGAGTTTAAGATTTTAGGTTTAGGGTTTAGGTAATGTTCTTGCATATGTAGGGAATATTCCTCATTTTTTTCTTGGATTTATGGGCAATAGTACACAGGTTTTACCGACTTTTTTGTTTTTTGACATTTTATTTATATTTGTATGGTTTAGGGTTTAGGGTTTTGGTTTTAGAGTTTAGGATTTTAGGTATAGGGTTTAGGTAATGTTCTTGCATATGTAGGGAATATTCATCATTTTTTTTCTTCGATTTATGGCCAATAGTACACGGGTTTTACCGACTTTTTATTTTTTTGACATTTTATTTATATTTGTATGGTTTAGGGTTTAGGGTTTTGATTTTAGGGTTTAGGGTTTTAGGTATAGGGTTTAGGTAATGTTCTTGCATATGCTTGGAATATTCCTCATTTTTTTTCTTGGATTTATGGCCAATAGTACACAGGTTTTACCGACTTTTTTGTTTTTTGACATTTTATTTATATTTGTATGGTTTAGGGTTTAGGGTTTTGGTTTTAGAGTTTAGGGTTTTAGGTTTAGGGTTTAGGTAATGTTCTTGCATATGAAGGGAATATTCCTCATTTTTTTCTTGGATTTATTGCCTGTACACGTTTTCTACCGTCTCTTTTGTTTGACGACATTTTATTTATAATTATAGTGTTTAGCGTTTAGGGGGTATGTTTTAGGGTTTAGGGTTTCAGGTTTAGGGTTAAGGTAATGTTCTTGCATATGTAGGGAATATTCCTTATTTTTTTTCTTGGATTTATGGCCAATAGTACACGGGTTTTACCGACTTTTTTGTTTTTTGACATTTTATTTATATTTGTATGGTTTAGGATTTAGGGTTTAGAGTTTTGGTTTTAGGGTTTAGGGTTTTAGGTTTAGGATTTAGGTAATGTTTTTGCATATGTAGGGAATATTCCTCATTTTTTTTCTTGGATTTATGGCCAATAGTACACGGGTTTTACCGACTTTTTTGTTTTTTGACATTTTATTTATATTTGTATGGTTTAGGGTTTAGGGTTTAGAGTTTTGGTTTTAGGGTTTAGGGTTTTAGGTTTAGGATTTAGGTAATGTTTTTGCATATGTAGGGAATATTCCTCATTTTTTTTTCTTGGATTTATGGCCAATAGTACACTGATTTTACCGACTTTTTTGTTTTTGAGATTTTATTTATATTTGTATGGTTTAGGGTTTAGGGTTTTGGTTTTAGAGTTTAGGGTTTTAGGTTTAGGGTTTAGGTAATGTTCTTGCATATGTAGGGAATATTCCTCATTTTTTTTCTTGGATTTATTGCCTGTACACGTTTTCTACCGTCTCTTTTGTTTTACGACATTTTATTTATAATTATAGGGTTTAGGGTTTAGGGGGTATGTTTTAGGGTTTAGGGTTTCAGGTTTAGGGTTAAGGTAATGTTCTTGCATATGTAGGGAATATTCCTTATTTTTTTTCTTCGATTTATGGCCAATAGTACACGGGTTTTACCGACTTTTTTGTTTTTTGACATTTTATTTATATTTGTATGGTTTAGGGTTTAGGGTTTTAGGTTTAGGATTTAGGTAATGTTCTTGCATATGTAGGGAATATTCCTCATTTTTTTTCCTTGGATTTATGGCCAATAGTACACGGGTTTTACCGACTTTTTTGTTTTTGACATTTTATTTATATTTGTATGGTTTAGGTTTTAGGGTTTAGGGTTTTGGTTTCAGAGTTTAAGATTTTAGGTTTAGGGTTTAGGTAATGTTCTTGCACATGTAGGGAATATTCCTCATTTTTTTCTTGGATTTATGGGCAATAGTACACAGGTTTTACCGACTTTTTTGTTTTTTGACATTTTATTTATATTTGTATGGTTTAGGGTTTAGGGTTTTGGTTTTAGAGTTTAGGATTTTAGGTATAGGGTTTAGGTAATGTTCTTGCATATGTAGGGAATATTCATCATTTTTTTTCTTCGATTTATGGCCAATAGTACACGGGTTTTACCGACTTTTTATTTTTTTGACATTTTATTTATATTTGTATGGTTTAGGGTTTAGGGTTTTGATTTTAGGGTTTAGGGTTTTAGGTATAGGGTTTAGGTAATGTTCTTGCATATGCTTGGAATATTCCTCATTTTTTTTCTTGGATTTATGGCCAATAGTACACAGGTTTTACCGACTTTTTTGTTTTTTGACATTTTATTTATATTTGTATGGTTTAGGGTTTAGGGTTTTGGTTTTAGAGTTTAGGGTTTTAGGTTTAGGGTTTAGGTAATGTTCTTGCATATGAAGGGAATATTCCTCATTTTTTTCTTGGATTTATTGCCTGTACACGTTTTCTACCGTCTCTTTTGTTTTACGACATTTTATTTATAATTATAGTGTTTAGGGTTTAGGGGGTATATTTTAGGGTTTAGGGTTTCAGGTTTAGGGTTTAGGTAATGTTCTTGCATATGTAGGGAATATTCCTCATTTTTTTTCTTGGATTTATGGCCTATAGTACACGGTTTCTACCGTCTTTTTTGTTTTACGACATTTTATTTATAATTATAGGTTTTAGGGTTTAGGGTGTATGTTTTAGGGTTTAGGGTTTCAGGTTTAGGGTTAAGGTAATGTTCTTGCATATGTAGGGAATATTCCTTATTTTTTTTCTTGGATTTATGGCCAATAGTACACGGGTTTTACCGACTTTTTTGTTTTTTGACATTTTATTTATATTTGTATGGTTTAGGGTTTAGGGTTTTGGTTTTAGGGTTTAGGGTTTTAGGTTTAGGATTTAGGTAATGTTCTTGCATATGTAGGGAATATTCCTCATTTTTTTTCCTTGGATTTATGGCCAATAGTACACGGGTTTTACCGACTTTTTTGTTTTTGACATTTTATTTATATTTGTATGGTTTAGGTTTTAGGGTTTAGGGTTTTGGTTTCAGAGTTTAAGATTTTAGGTTTAGGGTTTAGGTAATGTTCTTGCATATGTAGGGAATATTCCTCATTTTTTTCTTTGATTTATGGGCAATAGTTCACAGGTTTTACCGACTTTTTTGTTTTTTGACATTTTATTTATATTTGTATGGTTTAGGGTTTAGGGTTTTGGTTTTAGAGTTTAGGATTTTAGGTATAGGGTTTAGGTAATGTTCTTTCATATGTAGGGAATATTCATCATTTTTTTTCTTGGATTTATGGCCAATAGTACACAGGTTTTACCGACTTTTTTGTTTTTTGACATTTTATTTATATTTGTATGGTTTAGGGTTTAGGGTTTTGGTTTTAGAGTTTAGGATTTTAGGTTTAGGGTTTAGGTAATGTTCTTGCATATGTAGGGAATATTCCTCATTTTTTTTCTTGGATTTATGGCCTATAGTACACGGTTTCTACCGTCTTTTTTGTTTTACGACATTTTATTTATAATTATAGGTTTTAGGGTTTAGGGTGTATGTTTTAGGGTTTAGGGTTTCAGGTTTAGGGTTAAGGTAATGTTCTTGCATATGTAGGGAATATTCCTTATTTTTTTTCTTGGATTTATGGCCAATAGTACACGGGTTTTACCGACTTTTTTGTTTTTTGACATTTTATTTATATTTGTATGGTTTAGGATTTAGGGTTTAGAGTTTTGGTTTTAGGGTTTAGGGTTTTAGGTTTAGGATTTAGGTAATGTTTTTGCATATGTAGGGAATATTCCTCATTTTTTTTCTTGGATTTATGGCCAATAGTACACTGATTTTACCGACTTTTTTGTTTTTGAGATTTTATTTATATTTGTATGGTTTAGGGTTTAGGGTTTTGGTTTTAGAGTTTAGGGTTTTAGGTTTAGGGTTTAGGTAATGTTCTTGCATATGTAGGGAATATTCCTCATTTTTTTTCTTGGATTTATTGCCTGTACACGTTTTCTACCGTCTCTTTTGTTTTACGACATTTTATTTATAATTATAGGGTTTAGGGTTTAGGGGGTATGTTTTAGAGTTTAGGGTTTCAGGTTTAGGGTTAAGGTAATGTTCTTGCATATGTAGGGAATATTCCTTATTTTTTTTCTTGGATTTATGGCCAATAGTACACGGGTTTTACCGACTTTTTTGTTTTTTGACATTTTATTTATATTTGTATGGTTTAGGGTTTAGGGTTTTGGTTTTAGGGTTTAGGGTTTTAGGTTTAGGGTTTAGGTAATGTTCTTGCATATGTAGGGAATATTCCTCATTTTTTTTCTTGGATTTATTGCCTGTACACGTTTTCTACCGTCTCTTTTGTTTTACGACATTTTATTTATAATTATAGGGTTTAGGGTTTAGGGGGTATGTTTTAGGGTTTAGGGTTTCAGGTTTAGGGTTAAGGTAATGTTCTTGCATATGTAGGGAATATTCCTTATTTTTTTTCTTCGATTTATGGCCAATAGTACACGGGTTTTACCGACTTTTTTGTTTTTTGACATTTTATTTATATTTGTATGGTTTAGGGTTTAGGGTTTTAGGTTTAGGATTTAGGTAATGTTCTTGCATATGTAGGGAATATTCCTCATTTTTTTTCCTTGGATTTATGGCCAATAGTACACGGGTTTTACCGACTTTTTTGTTTTTGACATTTTATTTATATTTGTATGGTTTAGGTTTTAGGGTTTAGGGTTTTGGTTTCAGAGTTTAAGATTTTAGGTTTAGGGTTTAGGTAATGTTCTTGCATATGTAGGGAATATTCCTCATTTTTTTCTTGGATTTATGGGCAATAGTACACAGGTTTTACCGACTTTTTTGTTTTTTGACATTTTATTTATATTTGTATGGTTTAGGGTTTAGGGTTTTGGTTTTAGAGTTTAGGATTTTAGGTATAGGGTTTAGGTAATGTTCTTGCATATGTAGGGAATATTCATCATTTTTTTTCTTCGATTTATGGCCAATAGTACACGGGTTTTACCGACTTTTTATTTTTTTGACATTTTATTTATATTTGTATGGTTTAGGGTTTAGGGTTTTGATTTTAGGGTTTAGGGTTTTAGGTATAGGGTTTAGGTAATGTTCTTGCATATGCTTGGAATATTCCTCATTTTTTTTCTTGGATTTATGGCCAATAGTACACAGGTTTTACCGACTTTTTTGTTTTTTGACATTTTATTTATATTTGTATGGTTTAGGGTTTAGGGTTTTGGTTTTAGAGTTTAGGGTTTTAGGTTTAGGGTTTAGGTAATGTTCTTGCATATGAAGGGAATATTCCTCATTTTTTTCTTGGATTTATTGCCTGTACACGTTTTCTACCGTCTCTTTTGTTTTACGACATTTTATTTATAATTATAGTGTTTAGGGTTTAGGGGGTATATTTTAGGGTTTAGGGTTTCAGGTTTAGGGTTTAGGTAATGTTCTTGCATATGTAGGGAATATTCCTCATTTTTTTTCTTGGATTTATGGCCTATAGTACACGGTTTCTACCGTCTTTTTTGTTTTACGACATTTTATTTATAATTATAGGTTTTAGGGTTTAGGGTGTATGTTTTAGGGTTTAGGGTTTCAGGTTTAGGGTTAAGGTAATGTTCTTGCATATGTAGGGAATATTCCTTATTTTTTTTCTTGGATTTATGGCCAATAGTACACGGGTTTTACCGACTTTTTTGTTTTTTGACATTTTATTTATATTTGTATGGTTTAGGGTTTAGGGTTTTGGTTTTAGGGTTTAGGGTTTTAGGTTTAGGATTTAGGTAATGTTCTTGCATATGTAGGGAATATTCCTCATTTTTTTTCCTTGGATTTATGGCCAATAGTACACGGGTTTTACCGACTTTTTTGTTTTTGACATTTTATTTATATTTGTATGGTTTAGGTTTTAGGGTTTAGGGTTTTGGTTTCAGAGTTTAAGATTTTAGGTTTAGGGTTTAGGTAATGTTCTTGCATATGTAGGGAATATTCCTCATTTTTTTCTTTGATTTATGGGCAATAGTTCACAGGTTTTACCGACTTTTTTGTTTTTTGACATTTTATTTATATTTGTATGGTTTAGGGTTTAGGGTTTTGGTTTTAGAGTTTAGGATTTTAGGTATAGGGTTTAGGTAATGTTCTTTCATATGTAGGGAATATTCATCATTTTTTTTCTTGGATTTATGGCCAATAGTACACAGGTTTTACCGACTTTTTTGTTTTTTGACATTTTATTTATATTTGTATGGTTTAGGGTTTAGGGTTTTGGTTTTAGAGTTTAGGATTTTAGGTTTAGGGTTTAGGTAATGTTCTTGCATATGTAGGGAATATTCCTCATTTTTTTTCTTGGATTTATGGCCTATAGTACACGGTTTCTACCGTCTTTTTTGTTTTACGACATTTTATTTATAATTATAGGTTTTAGGGTTTAGGGTGTATGTTTTAGGGTTTAGGGTTTCAGGTTTAGGGTTAAGGTAATGTTCTTGCATATGTAGGGAATATTCCTTATTTTTTTTCTTGGATTTATGGCCAATAGTACACGGGTTTTACCGACTTTTTTGTTTTTTGACATTTTATTTATATTTGTATGGTTTAGGATTTAGGGTTTAGAGTTTTGGTTTTAGGGTTTAGGGTTTTAGGTTTAGGATTTAGGTAATGTTTTTGCATATGTAGGGAATATTCCTCATTTTTTTTCTTGGATTTATGGCCAATAGTACACTGATTTTACCGACTTTTTTGTTTTTGAGATTTTATTTATATTTGTATGGTTTAGGGTTTAGGGTTTTGGTTTTAGAGTTTAGGGTTTTAGGTTTAGGGTTTAGGTAATGTTCTTGCATATGTAGGGAATATTCCTCATTTTTTTTCTTGGATTTATTGCCTGTACACGTTTTCTACCGTCTCTTTTGTTTTACGACATTTTATTTATAATTATAGGGTTTAGGGTTTAGGGGGTATGTTTTAGAGTTTAGGGTTTCAGGTTTAGGGTTAAGGTAATGTTCTTGCATATGTAGGGAATATTCCTTATTTTTTTTCTTGGATTTATGGCCAATAGTACACGGGTTTTACCGACTTTTTTGTTTTTTGACATTTTATTTATATTTGTATGGTTTAGGGTTTAGGGTTTTGGTTTTAGGGTTTAGGGTTTTAGGTTTAGGATTTAGGTAATGTTCTTGCATATGTAGGGAATATTCCTCATTTTTTTTCCTTGGATTTATGGCCAATAGTACACGGGTTTTACCGACTTTTTTGTTTTTGACATTTTATTTATATTTGTATGGTTTAGGTTTTAGGGTTTAGGGTTTTGGTTTCAGAGTTTAAGATTTTAGGTTTAGGGTTTAGGTAATGTTCTTGCATATGTAGGGAATATTCCTCATTTTTTTCTTTGATTTATGGGCAATAGTTCACAGGTTTTACCGACTTTTTTGTTTTTTGACATTTTATTTATATTTGTATGGTTTAGGGTTTAGGGTTTTGGTTTTAGAGTTTAGGATTTTAGGTATAGGGTTTAGGTAATGTTCTTTCATATGTAGGGAATATTCATCATTTTTTTTCTTGGATTTATGGCCAATAGTACACAGGTTTTACCGACTTTTTTGTTTTTTGACATTTTATTTATATTTGTATGGTTTAGGGTTTAGGGTTTTGGTTTTAGAGTTTAGGATTTTAGGTTTAGGGTTTAGGTAATGTTCTTGCATATGTAGGGAATATTCCTCATTTTTTTTCTTGGATTTATGGCCTATAGTACACGGTTTCTACCGTCTTTTTTGTTTTACGACATTTTATTTATAATTATAGGTTTTAGGGTTTAGGGTGTATGTTTTAGGGTTTAGGGTTTCAGGTTTAGGGTTAAGGTAATGTTCTTGCATATGTAGGGAATATTCCTTATTTTTTTTCTTGGATTTATGGCCAATAGTACACGGGTTTTACCGACTTTTTTGTTTTTTGACATTTTATTTATATTTGTATGGTTTAGGATTTAGGATTTAGTTTTTAGAGTTTTGGTTTTAGGGTTTAGGGTTTTAGGTTTAGGATTTAGGTAATGTTTTTGCATATGTAGGGAATATTCCTCATTTTTTTTCTTGGATTTATGGCCAATAGTACACTGATTTTACCGACTTTTTTGTTTTTGAGATTTTATTTATATTTGTATGGTTTAGGGTTTAGGGTTTTGGTTTTAGAGTTTAGGGTTTTAGGTTTAGGGTTTAGGTAATGTTCTTGCATATGTAGGGAATATTCCTCATTTTTTTTCTTGGATTTATTGCCTGTACACGTTTTCTACCGTCTCTTTTGTTTTACGACATTTTATTTATAATTATAGGGTTTAGGGTTTAGGGGGTATGTTTTAGAGTTTAGGGTTTCAGGTTTAGGGTTAAGGTAATGTTCTTGCATATGTAGGGAATATTCCTTATTTTTTTTCTTGGATTTATGGCCAATAGTACACGGGTTTTACCGACTTTTTTGTTTTTTGACATTTTATTTATATTTGTATGGTTTAGGGTTTAGGGTTTTGGTTTTAGAGTTTAGGGTTTTAGGTTTAGGGTTTAGGTAATGTTCTTGCATATGAAGGGAATATTCCTCATTTTTTTCTTGGATTTATTGCCTGTACACGTTTTCTACCGTCTCTTTTGTTTTACGACATTTTATTTATAATTATAGTGTTTAGGGTTTAGGGGGTATGTTTTAGGGTTTAGAGTTTCAGGTTTAGGGTTAAGGTAATGTTCTTGCATATGTAGGGAATATTCCTCATTTTTTTTCTTGGATTTATGGCCAATAGTACACTGATTTTACCGACTTTTTTGTTTTTTGACATTTTATTTATATTTGTATGGTTTAGGGTTTAGGGTTTTGGTTTTAGAGTTTAGGATTTTAGGTTTAGGGTTTAGGTAATGTTCTTGCATATGTAGGGAATATTCCTCATTTTTTTTCTTGGATTTATGGCCTATAGTACACGGTTTCTACCGTCTTTTTTGTTTTACGACATTTTATTTATAATTATAGGTTTTAGGGTTTAGGGTGTATGTTTTAGGGTTTAGGGTTTCAGGTTTAGGGTTAAGGTAATGTTCTTGCATATGTAGGGAATATTCCTTATTTTTTTTCTTGGATTTATGGCCAATAGTACACGGGTTTTACCGACTTTTTTGTTTTTTGACATTTTATTTATATTTGTATGGTTTAGGATTTAGGATTTAGGGTTTAGAGTTTTGGTTTTAGGGTTTAGGGTTTTAGGTTTAGGATTTAGGTAATGTTTTTGCATATGTAGGGAATATTCCTCATTTTTTTTCTTGGATTTATGGCCAATAGTACACTGATTTTACCGACTTTTTTGTTTTTGAGATTTTATTTATATTTGTATGGTTTAGGGTTTAGGGTTTTGGTTTTAGAGTTTAGGGTTTTAGGTTTAGGGTTTAGGTAATGTTCTTGCATATGTAGGGAATATTCCTCATTTTTTTTCTTGGATTTATTGCCTGTACACGTTTTCTACCGTCTCTTTTGTTTTACGACATTTTATTTATAATTATAGGGTTTAGGGTTTAGGGGGTATGTTTTAGAGTTTAGGGTTTCAGGTTTAGGGTTAAGGTAATGTTCTTGCATATGTAGGGAATATTCCTTATTTTTTTTCTTGGATTTATGGCCAATAGTACACGGGTTTTACCGACTTTTTTGTTTTTTGACATTTTATTTATATTTGTATGGTTTAGGGTTTAGGGTTTTGGTTTTAGAGTTTAGGGTTTTAGGTTTAGGGTTTAGGTAATGTTCTTGCATATGAAGGGAATATTCCTCATTTTTTTCTTGGATTTATTGCCTGTACACGTTTTCTACCGTCTCTTTTGTTTTACGACATTTTATTTATAATTATAGTGTTTAGGGTTTAGGGGGTATGTTTTAGGGTTTAGAGTTTCAGGTTTAGGGTTAAGGTAATGTTCTTGCATATGTAGGGAATATTCCTCATTTTTTTTCTTGGATTTATGGCCAATAGTACACTGATTTTACCGACTTTTTTGTTTTTTGACATTTTATTTATATTTGTATGGTTTAGGGTTTAGGGTTTTGGTTTTAGAGTTTAGGATTTTAGGTTTAGGGTTTAGGTAATGTTCTTGCATATGTAGGGAATATTCCTCATTTTTTTTCTTGGATTTATGGCCTATAGTACACGGTTTCTACCGTCTTTTTTGTTTTACGACATTTTATTTATAATTATAGGTTTTAGGGTTTAGGGTGTATGTTTTAGGGTTTAGGGTTTCAGGTTTAGGGTTAAGGTAATGTTCTTGCATATGTAGGGAATATTCCTTATTTTTTTTCTTGGATTTATGGCCAATAGTACACGGGTTTTACCGACTTTTTGGTTTTTTGACATTTTATTTATATTTGTATGGTTTAGGGTTTAGGGTTTTGGTTTTAGGGTTTAGGGTTTTAGGTTTAGGATTTAGGTAATGTTCTTGCATATGTAGGGAATATTCCTCATTTTTTTTCCTTGGATTTATGGCCAATAGTACACGGGTTTTACCGACTTTTTTGTTTTTGACATTTTATTTATATTTGTATGGTTTAGGTTTTAGGGTTTAGGGTTTTGGTTTCAGAGTTTAAGATTTTAGGTTTAGGGTTTAGGTAATGTTCTTGCATATGTAGGGAATATTCCTCATTTTTTTCTTTGATTTATGGGCAATAGTTCACAGGTTTTACCGACTTTTTTGTTTTTTGACATTTTATTTATATTTGTATGGTTTAGGGTTTAGGGTTTTGGTTTTAGAGTTTAGGATTTTAGGTATAGGGTTTAGGTAATGTTCTTTCATATGTAGGGAATATTCATCATTTTTTTTCTTGGATTTATGGCCAATAGTACACAGGTTTTACCGACTTTTTTGTTTTTTGACATTTTATTTATATTTGTATGGTTTAGGGTTTAGGGTTTTGGTTTTAGAGTTTAGGATTTTAGGTTTAGGGTTTAGGTAATGTTCTTGCATATGTAGGGAATATTCCTCATTTTTTTTCTTGGATTTATGGCCTATAGTACACGGTTTCTACCGTCTTTTTTGTTTTACGACATTTTATTTATAATTATAGGTTTTAGGGTTTAGGGTGTATGTTTTAGGGTTTAGGGTTTCAGGTTTAGGGTTAAGGTAATGTTCTTGCATATGTAGGGAATATTCCTTATTTTTTTTCTTGGATTTATGGCCAATAGTACACGGGTTTTACCGAATTTTTTGTTTTTTGACATTTTATTTATATTTGTATGGTTTAGGATTTAGGATTTAGGGTTTAGAGTTTTGGTTTTAGGGTTTAGGGTTTTAGGTTTAGGATTTAGGTAATGTTTTTGCATATGTAGGGAATATTCCTCATTTTTTTTCTTGGATTTATGGCCAATAGTACACTGATTTTACCGACTTTTTTGTTTTTGAGATTTTATTTATATTTGTATGGTTTAGGGTTTAGGGTTTTGGTTTTAGAGTTTAGGGTTTTAGGTTTAGGGTTTAGGTAATGTTCTTGCATATGTAGGGAATATTCCTCATTTTTTTTCTTGGATTTATTGCCTGTACACGTTTTCTACCGTCTCTTTTGTTTTACGACATTTTATTTATAATTATAGGGTTTAGGGTTTAGGGGGTATGTTTTAGAGTTTAGGGTTTCAGGTTTAGGGTTAAGGTAATGTTCTTGCATATGTAGGGAATATTCCTTATTTTTTTTCTTGGATTTATGGCCAATAGTACACGGGTTTTACCGACTTTTTTGTTTTTTGACATTTTATTTATATTTGTATGGTTTAGGGTTTAGGGTTTTGGTTTTAGAGTTTAGGGTTTTAGGTTTAGGGTTTAGGTAATGTTCTTGCATATGAAGGGAATATTCCTCATTTTTTTCTTGGATTTATTGCCTGTACACGTTTTCTACCGTCTCTTTTGTTTTACGACATTTTATTTATAATTATAGTGTTTAGGGTTTAGGGGGTATGTTTTAGGGTTTAGAGTTTCAGGTTTAGGGTTAAGGTAATGTTCTTGCATATGTAGGGAATATTCCTCATTTTTTTTCTTGGATTTATGGCCAATAGTACACTGATTTTACCGACTTTTTTGTTTTTTGACATTTTATTTATATTTGTATGGTTTAGGGTTTAGGGTTTTGGTTTTAGAGTTTAGGATTTTAGGTTTAGGGTTTAGGTAATGTTCTTGCATATGTAGGGAATATTCCTCATTTTTTTTCTTGGATTTATGGCCTATAGTACACGGTTTCTACCGTCTTTTTTGTTTTACGACATTTTATTTATAATTATAGGTTTTAGGGTTTAGGGTGTATGTTTTAGGGTTTAGGGTTTCAGGTTTAGGGTTAAGGTAATGTTCTTGCATATGTAGGGAATATTCCTTATTTTTTTTCTTGGATTTATGGCCAATAGTACACGGGTTTTACCGAATTTTTTGTTTTTTGACATTTTATTTATATTTGTATGGTTTAGGATTTAGGATTTAGGGTTTAGAGTTTTGGTTTTAGGGTTTAGGGTTTTAGGTTTAGGATTTAGGTAATGTTTTTGCATATGTAGGGAATATTCCTCATTTTTTTTCTTGGATTTATGGCCAATAGTACACTGATTTTACCGACTTTTTTGTTTTTGAGATTTTATTTATATTTGTATGGTTTAGGGTTTAGGGTTTTGGTTTTAGAGTTTAGGGTTTTAGGTTTAGGGTTTAGGTAATGTTCTTGCATATGTAGGGAATATTCCTCATTTTTTTTCTTGGATTTATTGCCTGTACACGTTTTCTACCGTCTCTTTTGTTTTACGACATTTTATTTATAATTATAGGGTTTAGGGTTTAGGGGGTATGTTTTAGAGTTTAGGGTTTCAGGTTTAGGGTTAAGGTAATGTTCTTGCATATGTAGGGAATATTCCTTATTTTTTTTCTTGGATTTATGGCCAATAGTACACGGGTTTTACCGACTTTTTTGTTTTTTGACATTTTATTTATATTTGTATGGTTTAGGGTTTAGGGTTTTAGGTTTAGGATTTAGGTAATGTTCTTGCATATGTAGGGAATATTCCTCATTTTTTTTCCTTGGATTTACGGCCAATAGTACACGGGTTTTACCGACTTTTTTGTTTTTGACATTTTATTTATATTTGTATGGTTTAGGTTTTAGGGTTTAGGGTTTTGGTTTCAGAGTTTAAGATTTTAGGTTTAGGGTTTAGGTAATGTTCTTGCATATGTAGGGAATATTCCTCTTTTTTTTTCTTGGATTTATGGGCAATAGTACACAGGTTTTACCGAC
The DNA here is from genome assembly GCA_963920805.1 of Primula vulgaris. Classification (NCBI taxonomy): domain Eukaryota; kingdom Viridiplantae; phylum Streptophyta; class Magnoliopsida; order Ericales; family Primulaceae; genus Primula; species Primula vulgaris. The sequence goes on from CAWUCN010000065.1 coordinate 681,483, forward strand.
TTTTTTGTTTTTTGACATTTTATTTATATTTGTATGGTTTAGGGTTTAGGGTTTTGGTTTTAGAGTTTAGGATTTTAGGTATAGGGTTTAGGTAATGTTCTTGCATATGTAGGGAATATTCATCATTTTTTTTCTTGGATTTATGGCCAATAGTACACAGGTTTTACCGACTTTTTTGTTTTTTGACATTTTATTTATATTTGTATGGTTTAGGGTTTAGGGTTTTGGTTTTAGAGTTTAGGATTTTAGGTTTAGGGTTTAGGTAATGTTCTTGCATATGTAGGGAATATTCCTCATTTTTTTTCTTGGATTTATGGCCTATAGTACACGGTTTCTACCGTCTTTTTTGTTTTACGACATTTTATTTATAATTATAGGTTTTAGGGTTTAGGGTGTATGTTTTAGGGTTTAGGGTTTCAGGTTTAGGGTTAAGGTAATGTTCTTGGATATGTAGGGAATATTCCTTATTTTTTTTCTTGGATTTATGGCCAATAGTACACGGGTTTTACCGACTTTTTTGTTTTTTGACATTTTATTTATATTTGTATGGTTTAGGGTTTAGGGTTTAGAGTTTTGGTTTTAGGGTTTAGGGTTTTAGGTTTAGGATTTAGGTAATGTTTTTGCATATGTAGGGAATATTCCTCATTTTTTTTCTTGGATTTATGGCCAATAGTACACTGATTTTACCGACTTTTTTGTTTTTGAGATTTTATTTATATTTGTATGGTTTAGGGTTTAGGGTATTGGTTTTAGAGTTTAGGGTTTAGGTAATGTTCTTGCATATGTAGGGAATATTCCTCATTTTTCTTCTTGGATTTATGGCCTATAGTACACGGTTTCTACCGTCTTTTTTGTTTTACGACATTTTATTTATAATTATAGGTTTTAGGGTTTAGGGTGTATGTTTTAGGGTTTATTGTTTCAGGTTTAGGGTTAAGGTAATGTTCTTGCATATGTAGGGAATATTCCTTATTTTTTTTCTTGGATTTATGGCCAATAGTACACGGGTTTTACCGACTTTTTTGTTTTTTGACATTTTATTTATATTTGTATGGTTTAGGGTTTAGGGTTTAGAGTTTTGGTTTTAGGGTTTAGGGTTTTAGGTTTAGGATTTAGGTAATGTTTTTGCATATGTAGGGAATATTCCTCATTTTTTTTCTTGGATTTATGGCCAATAGTACACTGATTTTACCGACTTTTTTGTTTTTGAGATTTTATTTATATTTGTATGGTTTAGGGTATTGGTTTTAGAGTTTAGGGTTTTAGGTTTAGGGTTTAGGTAATGTTCTTGCATATGTAGGGAATATTCCTCATTTTTTTTCTTGGATTTATTGCCTGCACACGTTTTCTACCGTCTCTTTTGTTTTACGACATTTTATTTATAATTATAGGGTTTAGGGTTTAGGGGGTATGTTTTAGGGTTTAGGGTTTCAGGTTTAGGGTTAAGGTAATGTTCTTGCATATGTAGGGAATATTCCTCATTTTTTTTCTTCGATTTATGGCCAATAGTACACGGGTTTTACCGACTTTTTATTTTTTTTGACATTTTATTTATATTTGTATGGTTTAGGGTTTAGGGTTTTGATTTTAGGGTTTAGGGTTTTAGGTATAGGGTTTAGGTATTGTTCTTGCATATGCTTGGAATATTCCTCATTTTTTTCTTGGATTTATGGCCAATAGTACACAGGTTTTACCGACTTTTTTGTTTTTTGACATTTTATTTATATTTGTATGGTTTAGGGTTTAGGGTTTTGGTTTTAGAGTTTAGGATTTTAGGTTTAGGGTTTAGGTAATGTTCTTGCATATGTAGGGAATATTCCTCATTTTTTTTCTTGGATTTATGGCCTATAGTACACTGATTTTACCGACTTTTTTGTTTTTGAGATTTTATTTATATTTGTATGGTTTAGGGTTTAGGGTTTTGGTTTTAGAGTTTAGGGTTTTAGGTTTAGGGTTTAGGTAATGTTCTTGCATATGTAGGGAATATTCCTCATTTTTTTTCTTGGATTTATGGCCAATAGTACACAGGTTTTACCGACTTTTTTGTTTTTTGACATTTTATTTATATTTGTATGGTTTAGGGTTTAGGGTTTTGGTTTTAGAGTTTAGGATTTTAGGTTTAGGGTTTAGGTAATGTTCTTGCATATGTAGGGAATATTCCTCATTTTTTTTCTTGGATTTATGGCCTATAGTACACGGTTTCTACCGTCTTTTTTGTTTTACGACATTTTATTTATAATTATAGGTTTTAGGGTTTAGGGTGTATGTTTTAGGGTTTAGGGTTTCAGTTTTAGGGTTAAGGTAATGTTCTTGCATATGTAGGGAATATTCATTATTTTTTTTCTTGGATTTATGGCCAATAGTACACGGGTTTTACCGACTTTTTTGTTTTTTGACATTTTATTTATATTTGTATGGTTTAGGGTTTAGGGTTTAGGGTTTAGGGTTTTGGTTTTAGGGTTTTAGGTTTAGGATTTAGGTAAGGTTCTTGCGTATGTAGGGAATATTCCTCATTTTTTTTCTTCGATTTATGGCCAATAGTACACGGGTTTTACCGACTTTTTATTTTTTTTGACATTTTATTTATATTTGCATGGTTTAGGGTTTAGGGTTTTGATTTTAGGGTTTAGGGTTTTAGGTATAGGGTTTAGGTAATGTTCTTGCATATGCTTGGAATATTCCTCATTTTTTTTCTTGGATTTAAGGCCAATAGTACACAGGTTTTACCGACTTTTTTGTTTTTTGACATTTTATTTATATTTGTATGGTTTAGGGTTTAGGGTTTTGGTTTTAGAGTTTAGGATTTTAGGTTTAGGGTTTAGGTAATGTTCTTGCATATGTAGGGAATATTCCTCATTTTTTTTCTTGGATTTATGGCCTATAGTACACGGTTTCTACCGTCTTTTTTGTTTTACGACATTTTATTTATATTTATAGGTTTTAGGGTTTAGGGTTTCAGGTTTAGGATTAAGGTAATGTTCTTGCATATGTAGGGAATATTCCTCATTTTTTTTCTTGGATTTATGGCCTATAGTACACGGTTTCTACCGTCTTTTTTGTTTTACGACATTTTATTTATATTTATAGGTTTTAGGGTTTAGGGTGTATGTTTTAGGGTTTAGGGTTTCAGGTTTAGGGTTAAGGTAATGTTCTTGCATATGTAGGGAATATTCCTTATTTTTTTTCTTGGATTTATGGCCAATAGTACACGGGTTTTACCGACTTTTTGGTTTTTTGACATTTTATTTATATTTGTATGGTTTAGGGTTTAGGGTTTTGGTTTTAGGGTTTAGGGTTTTAGGTTTAGGATTTAGGTAATGTTCTTGCATATGTAGGGAATATTCCTCATTTTTTTTCCTTGGATTTATGGCCAATAGTACACGGGTTTTACCGACTTTTTTGTTTTTGACATTTTATTTATATTTGTATGGTTTAGGTTTTAGGGTTTAGGGTTTTGGTTTCAGAGTTTAAGATTTTAGGTTTAGGGTTTAGGTAATGTTCTTGCATATGTAGGGAATATTCCTCATTTTTTTCTTTGATTTATGGGCAATAGTTCACAGGTTTTACCGACTTTTTTGTTTTTTGACATTTTATTTATATTTGTATGGTTTAGGGTTTAGGGTTTTGGTTTTAGAGTTTAGGATTTTAGGTATAGGGTTTAGGTAATGTTCTTTCATATGTAGGGAATATTCATCATTTTTTTTCTTGGATTTATGGCCAATAGTACACAGGTTTTACCGACTTTTTTGTTTTTTGACATTTTATTTATATTTGTATGGTTTAGGGTTTAGGGTTTTGGTTTTAGAGTTTAGGATTTTAGGTTTAGGGTTTAGGTAATGTTCTTGCATATGTAGGGAATATTCCTCATTTTTTTTCTTGGATTTATGGCCTATAGTACACGGTTTCTACCGTCTTTTTTGTTTTACGACATTTTATTTATAATTATAGGTTTTAGGGTTTAGGGTGTATGTTTTAGGGTTTAGGGTTTCAGGTTTAGGGTTAAGGTAATGTTCTTGCATATGTAGGGAATATTCCTTATTTTTTTTCTTGGATTTATGGCCAATAGTACACGGGTTTTACCGAATTTTTTGTTTTTTGACATTTTATTTATATTTGTATGGTTTAGGATTTAGGATTTAGGGTTTAGAGTTTTGGTTTTAGGGTTTAGGGTTTTAGGTTTAGGATTTAGGTAATGTTTTTGCATATGTAGGGAATATTCCTCATTTTTTTTCTTGGATTTATGGCCAATAGTACACTGATTTTACCGACTTTTTTGTTTTTGAGATTTTATTTATATTTGTATGGTTTAGGGTTTAGGGTTTTGGTTTTAGAGTTTAGGGTTTTAGGTTTAGGGTTTAGGTAATGTTCTTGCATATGTAGGGAATATTCCTCATTTTTTTTCTTGGATTTATTGCCTGTACACGTTTTCTACCGTCTCTTTTGTTTTACGACATTTTATTTATAATTATAGGGTTTAGGGTTTAGGGGGTATGTTTTAGAGTTTAGGGTTTCAGGTTTAGGGTTAAGGTAATGTTCTTGCATATGTAGGGAATATTCCTTATTTTTTTTCTTGGATTTATGGCCAATAGTACACGGGTTTTACCGACTTTTTTGTTTTTTGACATTTTATTTATATTTGTATGGTTTAGGGTTTAGGGTTTTGGTTTTAGAGTTTAGGGTTTTAGGTTTAGGGTTTAGGTAATGTTCTTGCATATGAAGGGAATATTCCTCATTTTTTTCTTGGATTTATTGCCTGTACACGTTTTCTACCGTCTCTTTTGTTTTACGACATTTTATTTATAATTATAGTGTTTAGGGTTTAGGGGGTATGTTTTAGGGTTTAGAGTTTCAGGTTTAGGGTTAAGGTAATGTTCTTGCATATGTAGGGAATATTCCTCATTTTTTTTCTTGGATTTATGGCCAATAGTACACTGATTTTACCGACTTTTTTGTTTTTTGACATTTTATTTATATTTGTATGGTTTAGGGTTTAGGGTTTTGGTTTTAGAGTTTAGGATTTTAGGTTTAGGGTTTAGGTAATGTTCTTGCATATGTAGGGAATATTCCTCATTTTTTTTCTTGGATTTATGGCCTATAGTACACGGTTTCTACCGTCTTTTTTGTTTTACGACATTTTATTTATAATTATAGGTTTTAGGGTTTAGGGTGTATGTTTTAGGGTTTAGGGTTTCAGGTTTAGGGTTAAGGTAATGTTCTTGCATATGTAGGGAATATTCCTTATTTTTTTTCTTGGATTTATGGCCAATAGTACACGGGTTTTACCGAATTTTTTGTTTTTTGACATTTTATTTATATTTGTATGGTTTAGGATTTAGGATTTAGGGTTTAGAGTTTTGGTTTTAGGGTTTAGGGTTTTAGGTTTAGGATTTAGGTAATGTTTTTGCATATGTAGGGAATATTCCTCATTTTTTTTCTTGGATTTATGGCCAATAGTACACTGATTTTACCGACTTTTTTGTTTTTGAGATTTTATTTATATTTGTATGGTTTAGGGTTTAGGGTTTTGGTTTTAGAGTTTAGGGTTTTAGGTTTAGGGTTTAGGTAATGTTCTTGCATATGTAGGGAATATTCCTCATTTTTTTTCTTGGATTTATTGCCTGTACACGTTTTCTACCGTCTCTTTTGTTTTACGACATTTTATTTATAATTATAGGGTTTAGGGTTTAGGGGGTATGTTTTAGAGTTTAGGGTTTCAGGTTTAGGGTTAAGGTAATGTTCTTGCATATGTAGGGAATATTCCTTATTTTTTTTCTTGGATTTATGGCCAATAGTACACGGGTTTTACCGACTTTTTTGTTTTTTGACATTTTATTTATATTTGTATGGTTTAGGGTTTAGGGTTTTGGTTTTAGAGTTTAGGGTTTTAGGTTTAGGGTTTAGGTAATGTTCTTGCATATGAAGGGAATATTCCTCATTTTTTTCTTGGATTTATTGCCTGTACACGTTTTCTACCGTCTCTTTTGTTTTACGACATTTTATTTATAATTATAGTGTTTAGGGTTTAGGGGGTATGTTTTAGGGTTTAGAGTTTCAGGTTTAGGGTTAAGGTAATGTTCTTGCATATGTAGGGAATATTCCTCATTTTTTTTCTTGGATTTATGGCCAATAGTACACTGATTTTACCGACTTTTTTGTTTTTTGACATTTTATTTATATTTGTATGGTTTAGGGTTTAGGGTTTTGGTTTTAGAGTTTAGGATTTTAGGTTTAGGGTTTAGGTAATGTTCTTGCATATGTAGGGAATATTCCTCATTTTTTTTCTTGGATTTATGGCCTATAGTACACGGTTTCTACCGTCTTTTTTGTTTTACGACATTTTATTTATAATTATAGGTTTTAGTGTTTAGGGTGTATGTTTTAGGGTTTAGGGTTTCAGGTTTAGGGTTAAGGTAATGTTCTTGCATATGTAGGGAATATTCCTTATTTTTTTTCTTGGATTTATGGCCAATAGTACACGGGTTTTACCGACTTTTTTGTTTTTTGACATTTTATTTATATTTGTATGGTTTAGGGTTTAGGGTTTTGGTTTTAGGGTTTAGGGTTTTAGGTTTAGGATTTAGGTAATGTTCTTGCATATGTAGGGAATATTCCTCATTTTTTTTCCTTGGATTTATGGCCAATAGTACACGGGTTTTACCGACTTTTTTGTTTTTGACATTTTATTTATATTTGTATGGTTTAGGTTTTAGGGTTTAGGGTTTTGGTTTCAGAGTTTAAGATTTTAGGTTTAGGGTTTAGGTAATGTTCTTGCATATGTAGGGAATATTCCTCATTTTTTTCTTTGATTTATGGGCAATAGTTCACAGGTTTTACCGACTTTTTTGTTTTTTGACATTTTATTTATATTTGTATGGTTTAGGGTTTAGGGTTTTGGTTTTAGAGTTTAGGATTTTAGATATAGGGTTTAGGTAATGTTCTTTCATATGTAGGGAATATTCATCATTTTTTTTCTTGGATTTATGGCCAATAGTACACAGGTTTTACCGACTTTTTTGTTTTTTGACATTTTATTTATATTTGTATGGTTTAGGGTTTAGGGTTTTGGTTTTAGAGTTTAGGATTTTAGGTTTAGGGTTTAGGTAATGTTCTTGCATATGTAGGGAATATTCCTCATTTTTTTTCTTGGATTTATGGCCTATAGTACACGGTTTCTACCGTCTTTTTTGTTTTACGACATTTTATTTATAATTATAGGTTTTAGGGTTTAGGGTGTATGTTTTAGGGTTTAGGGTTTCAGGTTTAGGGTTAAGGTAATGTTCTTGCATATGTAGGGAATATTCCTTATTTTTTTTCTTGGATTTATGGCCAATAGTACACGGGGTTTACCGACTTTTTTGTTTTTTGACATTTTATTTATATTTGTATGGTTTAGGATTTAGGATTTAGAGTTTTGGTTTTAGGGTTTAGGGTTTTAGGTTTAGGATTTAGGTAATGTTTTTGCATATGTAGGGAATATTCCTCATTTTTTTTCTTGGATTTATGGCCAATAGTACACTGATTTTACCGACTTTTTTGTTTTTGAGATTTTATTTATATTTGTATGGTTTAGGGTTTAGGGTTTTGGTTTTAGAGTTTAGGGTTTTAGGTTTAGGGTTTAGGTAATGTTCTTGCATATGTAGGGAATATTCCTCATTTTTTTTCTTGGATTTATTGCCTGTACACGTTTTCTACCGTCTCTTTTGTTTTACGACATTTTATTTATAATTATAGGGTTTAGGGTTTAGGGGGTATGTTTTAGAGTTTAGGGTTTCAGGTTTAGGGTTAAGGTAATGTTCTTGCATATGTAGGGAATATTCCTTATTTTTTTTCTTGGATTTATGGCCAATAGTACACGGGTTTTACCGACTTTTTTGTTTTTTGACATTTTATTTATATTTGTATGGTTTAGGGTTTAGGGTTTTAGGTTTAGGATTTAGGTAATGTTCTTGCATATGTAGGGAATATTCCTCATTTTTTTTCCTTGGATTTACGGCCAATAGTACACTGATTTTACCGACTTTTTTGTTTTTTGACATTTTATTTATATTTGTATGGTTTAGGGTTTAGGGTTTTGGTTTTAGAGTTTAGGATTTTAGGTTTAGGGTTTAGGTAATGTTCTTGCATATGTAGGGAATATTCCTCATTTTTTTTCTTGGATTTATGGCCTATAGTACACGGTTTCTACCGTCTTTTTTGTTTTACGACATTTTATTTATAATTATAGGTTTTAGGGTTTAGGGTGTATGTTTTAGGGTTTAGGGTTTCAGGTTTAGGGTTAAGGTAATGTTCTTGCATATGTAGGGAATATTCCTTATTTTTTTTCTTGGATTTATGGCCAATAGTACACGGGTTTTACCGACTTTTTTGTTTTTTGACATTTTATTTATATTTGTATGGTTTAGGGTTTAGGGTTTTGGTTTTAGGGTTTAGGGTTTTAGGTTTAGGATTTAGGTAATGTTCTTGCATATGTAGGGAATATTCCTCATTTTTTTTCCTTGGATTTATGGCCAATAGTACACGGGTTTTACCGACTTTTTTGTTTTTGACATTTTATTTATATTTGTATGGTTTAGGTTTTAGGGTTTAGGGTTTTGGTTTCAGAGTTTAAGATTTTAGGTTTAGGGTTTAGGTAATGTTCTTGCATATGTAGGGAATATTCCTCATTTTTTTCTTTGATTTATGGGCAATAGTTCACAGGTTTTACCGACTTTTTTGTTTTTTGACATTTTATTTATATTTGTATGGTTTAGGGTTTAGGGTTTTGGTTTTAGAGTTTAGGATTTTAGGTATAGGGTTTAGGTAATGTTCTTTCATATGTAGGGAATATTCATCATTTTTTTTCTTGGATTTATGGCCAATAGTACACAGGTTTTACCGACTTTTTTGTTTTTTGACATTTTATTTATATTTGTATGGTTTAGGGTTTAGGGTTTTGGTTTTAGAGTTTAGGATTTTAGGTTTAGGGTTTAGGTAATGTTCTTGCATATGTAGGGAATATTCCTCATTTTTTTTCTTGGATTTATGGCCTATAGTACACGGTTTCTACCGTCTTTTTTGTTTTACGACATTTTATTTATAATTATAGGTTTTAGGGTTTAGGGTGTATGTTTTAGGGTTTAGGGTTTCAGGTTTAGGGTTAAGGTAATGTTCTTGCATATGTAGGGAATATTCCTTATTTTTTTTCTTGGATTTATGGCCAATAGTACACGGGGTTTACCGACTTTTTTGTTTTTTGACATTTTATTTATATTTGTATGGTTTAGGATTTAGGGTTTAGAGTTTTGGTTTTAGGGTTTAGGGTTTTAGGTTTAGGATTTAGGTAATGTTTTTGCATATGTAGGGAATATTCCTCATTTTTTTTCTTGGATTTATGGCCAATAGTACACTGATTTTACCGACTTTTTTGTTTTTGAGATTTTATTTATATTTGTATGGTTTAGGGTTTAGGGTTTTGGTTTTAGAGTTTAGGGTTTTAGGTTTAGGGTTTAGGTAATGTTCTTGCATATGTAGGGAATATTCCTCATTTTTTTTCTTGGATTTATTGCCTGTACACGTTTTCTACCGTCTCTTTTGTTTTACGACATTTTATTTATAATTATAGGGTTTAGGGTTTAGGGGGTATGTTTTAGAGTTTAGGGTTTCAGGTTTAGGGTTAAGGTAATGTTCTTGCATATGTAGGGAATATTCCTTATTTTTTTTCTTGGATTTATGGCCAATAGTACACGGGTTTTACCGACTTTTTTGTTTTTTGACATTTTATTTATATTTGTATGGTTTAGGGTTTAGGGTTTTAGGTTTAGGATTTAGGTAATGTTCTTGCATATGTAGGGAATATTCCTCATTTTTTTTCCTTGGATTTACGGCCAATAGTACACGGGTTTTACCGACTTTTTTGTTTTTGACATTTTATTTATATTTGTATGGTTTAGGTTTTAGGGTTTAGGGTTTTGGTTTCAGAGTTTAAGATTTTAGGTTTAGGGTTTAGGTAATGTTCTTGCATATGTAGGGAATATTCCTCTTTTTTTTTCTTGGATTTATGGGCAATAGTACACAGGTTTTACCGACTTTTTTGTTTTTTGACATTTTATTTATATTTGTATGGTTTAGGGTTTAGGGTTTTGGTTTTAGAGTTTAGGATTTTAGGTATAGGGTTTAGGTAATGTTCTTGCATATGTAGGGAATATTCATCATTTTTTTTCTTGGATTTATGGCCAATAGTACACAGGTTTTACCGACTTTTTTGTTTTTTGACATTTTATTTATATTTGTATGGTTTAGGGTTTAGGGTTTTGGTTTTAGAGTTTAGGATTTTAGGTTTAGGGTTTAGGTAATGTTCTTGCATATGTAGGGAATATTCCTCATTTTTTTTCTTGGATTTATGGCCTATAGTACACGGTTTCTACCGTCTTTTTTGTTTTACGACATTTTATTTATAATTATAGGTTTTAGGGTTTAGGGTGTATGTTTTAGGGTTTAGGGTTTCAGGTTTAGGGTTAAGGTAATGTTCTTGGATATGTAGGGAATATTCCTTATTTTTTTTCTTGGATTTATGGCCAATAGTACACGGGTTTTACCGACTTTTTTGTTTTTTGACATTTTATTTATATTTGTATGGTTTAGGGTTTAGGGTTTAGAGTTTTGGTTTTAGGGTTTAGGGTTTTAGGTTTAGGATTTAGGTAATGTTTTTGCATATGTAGGGAATATTCCTCATTTTTTTTCTTGGATTTATGGCCAATAGTACACTGATTTTACCGACTTTTTTGTTTTTGAGATTTTATTTATATTTGTATGGTTTAGGGTTTAGGGTATTGGTTTTAGAGTTTAGGGTTTAGGTAATGTTCTTGCATATGTAGGGAATATTCCTCATTTTTCTTCTTGGATTTATGGCCTATAGTACACGGTTTCTACCGTCTTTTTTGTTTTACGACATTTTATTTATAATTATAGGTTTTAGGGTTTAGGGTGTATGTTTTAGGGTTTATTGTTTCAGGTTTAGGGTTAAGGTAATGTTCTTGCATATGTAGGGAATATTCCTTATTTTTTTTCTTGGATTTATGGCCAATAGTACACGGGTTTTACCGACTTTTTTGTTTTTTGACATTTTATTTATATTTGTATGGTTTAGGGTTTAGGGTTTAGAGTTTTGGTTTTAGGGTTTAGGGTTTTAGGTTTAGGATTTAGGTAATGTTTTTGCATATGTAGGGAATATTCCTCATTTTTTTTCTTGGATTTATGGCCAATAGTACACTGATTTTACCGACTTTTTTGTTTTTGAGATTTTATTTATATTTGTATGGTTTAGGGTATTGGTTTTAGAGTTTAGGGTTTTAGGTTTAGGGTTTAGGTAATGTTCTTGCATATGTAGGGAATATTCCTCATTTTTTTTCTTGGATTTATTGCCTGCACACGTTTTCTACCGTCTCTTTTGTTTTACGACATTTTATTTATAATTATAGGGTTTAGGGTTTAGGGGGTATGTTTTAGGGTTTAGGGTTTCAGGTTTAGGGTTAAGGTAATGTTCTTGCATATGTAGGGAATATTCCTCATTTTTTTTCTTCGATTTATGGCCAATAGTACACGGGTTTTACCGACTTTTTATTTTTTTTGACATTTTATTTATATTTGTATGGTTTAGGGTTTAGGGTTTTGATTTTAGGGTTTAGGGTTTTAGGTATAGGGTTTAGGTATTGTTCTTGCATATGCTTGGAATATTCCTCATTTTTTTCTTGGATTTATGGCCAATAGTACACAGGTTTTACCGACTTTTTTGTTTTTTGACATTTTATTTATATTTGTATGGTTTAGGGTTTAGGGTTTTGGTTTTAGAGTTTAGGATTTTAGGTTTAGGGTTTAGGTAATGTTCTTGCATATGTAGGGAATATTCCTCATTTTTTTTCTTGGATTTATGGCCTATAGTACACTGATTTTACCGACTTTTTTGTTTTTGAGATTTTATTTATATTTGTATGGTTTAGGGTTTAGGGTTTTGGTTTTAGAGTTTAGGGTTTTAGGTTTAGGGTTTAGGTAATGTTCTTGCATATGTAGGGAATATTCCTCATTTTTTTTCTTGGATTTATGGCCAATAGTACACAGGTTTTACCGACTTTTTTGTTTTTTGACATTTTATTTATATTTGTATGGTTTAGGGTTTAGGGTTTTGGTTTTAGAGTTTAGGATTTTAGGTTTAGGGTTTAGGTAATGTTCTTGCATATGTAGGGAATATTCCTCATTTTTTTTCTTGGATTTATGGCCTATAGTACACGGTTTCTACCGTCTTTTTTGTTTTACGACATTTTATTTATAATTATAGGTTTTAGGGTTTAGGGTGTATGTTTTAGGGTTTAGGGTTTCAGTTTTAGGGTTAAGGTAATGTTCTTGCATATGTAGGGAATATTCATTATTTTTTTTCTTGGATTTATGGCCAATAGTACACGGGTTTTACCGACTTTTTTGTTTTTTGACATTTTATTTATATTTGTATGGTTTAGGGTTTAGGGTTTAGGGTTTAGGGTTTTGGTTTTAGGGTTTTAGGTTTAGGATTTAGGTAAGGTTCTTGCGTATGTAGGGAATATTCCTCATTTTTTTTCTTCGATTTATGGCCAATAGTACACGGGTTTTACCGACTTTTTATTTTTTTTGACATTTTATTTATATTTGCATGGTTTAGGGTTTAGGGTTTTGATTTTAGGGTTTAGGGTTTTAGGTATAGGGTTTAGGTAATGTTCTTGCATATGCTTGGAATATTCCTCATTTTTTTTCTTGGATTTAAGGCCAATAGTACACAGGTTTTACCGACTTTTTTGTTTTTTGACATTTTATTTATATTTGTATGGTTTAGGGTTTAGGGTTTTGGTTTTAGAGTTTAGGATTTTAGGTTTAGGGTTTAGGTAATGTTCTTGCATATGTAGGGAATATTCCTCATTTTTTTTCTTGGATTTATGGCCTATAGTACACGGTTTCTACCGTCTTTTTTGTTTTACGACATTTTATTTATATTTATAGGTTTTAGGGTTTAGGGTTTCAGGTTTAGGATTAAGGTAATGTTCTTGCATATGTAGGGAATATTCCTCATTTTTTTTCTTGGATTTATGGCCTATAGTACACGGTTTCTACCGTCTTTTTTGTTTTACGACATTTTATTTATATTTATAGGTTTTAGGGTTTAGGGTGTATGTTTTAGGGTTTAGGGTTTCAGGTTTAGGGTTAAGGTAATGTTCTTGCATATGTAGGGAATATTCCTCATTTTTTTTCTTGGATTTATGGCCTATAGTACACGGTTTCTACCGTCTTTTTTGGTTTACGACATTTTATTTATATTTATAGGTTTTAGGGTTTAGGGTGTATGTTTTAGGGTTTAGGGTTTCAGGTTTAGGGTTAAGGTAATGTTCTTACATATGTAGGGAATATTCATTATTTTTTTTCTTGGATTTATGGCCAATAGTACACGGGTTTTACCGACTTTTTTGTTTTTTGACATTTTATTTATATTTGTATGGTTTAGGGTTTAGGGTTTAGGGTTTTGGTTTTAGGGTTTTAGGTTTAGGATTGAGGTAAGGTTCTTGCATATGTAGGGAATATTCCTCATTTTTTTTCTTCGATTTATGGCCAATAGTACACGGGTTTTACCGACTTTTTATTTTTTTGACATTTTATTTATATTTGTATGGTTTAGGGTTTTGATTTTAGGGTTTAGGGTTTTAGGTATAGGGTTTAGGTAATGTTCTTGCATATGCTTGGAATATTCCTCCTTTTTTTTCTTGGATTTATGGCCAATAGTACACAGGTTTTACCGACTTTTTTGTTTTTTGACATTTTATTTATATTTGTATGTTTTAGGGTTTAGGGTTTTGGTTTTAGAGTTTAGGATTTTAGATTTAGGGTTTAGGTAATGTTCTTGCATATGTAGGGAATATTCCTCATTTCTTTTCTTGGATTTATGGCCTATAGTACACGGTTTCTACCGTCTTTTTTGTTTTACGACATTTTATTTATAATTATAGGTTTTAGGGTTTAGGGTGTATGTTTTAGGGTTTAGGGTTTCAGTTTTAGGGTTAAGGTAATGTTCTTGCATATGTAGGGAATATTCATTATTTTTTTTCTTGGATTTATGGCCAATAGTACACGGGTTTTACCGACTTTTTTGTTTTTTGACATTTTATTTATATTTGTATGGTTTAGGGTTTAGGGTTTAGGGTTTTGGTTTTAGGGTTTTAGGTTTAGGATTTAGGTAAGGTTCTTGCGTATGTAGGGAATATTCCTCATTTTTTTTCTTCGATTTATGGCCAATAGTACACGGGTTTTACCGACTTTTTATTTTTTTTTGACATTTTATTTATATTTGTATGGTTTAGGGTTTAGGGTTTTGATTTTAGGGTTTAGGGTTTTAGGTATAGGGTTTAGGTAATGTTCTTGCATATGCTTGGAATATTCCTCATTTTTTTTCTTGGATTTAAGGCCAATAGTACACAGGTTTTACCGACTTTTTTGTTTTTTGACATTTTATTTATATTTGTATGGTTTAGGGTTTAGGGTTTTGGTTTTAGAGTTTAGGATTTTAGGTTTAGGGTTTAGGTAATGTTCTTGCATATGTAGGGAATATTCCTCATTTTTTTTCTTGGATTTATGGCCTATAGTACACGGTTTCTACCGTCTTTTTTGTTTTACGACATTTTATTTATATTTATAGGTTTTAGGGTTTAGGGTTTCAGGTTTAGGATTAAGGTAATGTTCTTGCATATGTAGGGAATATTCCTCATTTTTTTTCTTGGATTTATGGCCTATAGTACACGGTTTCTACCGTCTTTTTTGTTTTACGACATTTTATTTATATTTATAGGTTTTAGGGTTTAGGGTGTATGTTTTAGGGTTTAGGGTTTCAGGTTTAGGGTTAAGGTAATGTTCTTGCATATGTAGGGAATATTCCTCATTTTTTTTCTTGGATTTATGGCCTATAGTACACGGTTTCTACCGTCTTTTTTGTTTTACGACATTTTATTTATATTTATAGGTTTTAGGGTTTAGGGTGTATGTTTTAGGGTTTAGGGTTTCAGGTTTAGGGTTAAGGTAATGTTCTTACATATGTAGGGAATATTCATTATTTTTTTTCTTGGATTTATGGCCAATAGTACACGGGTTTTACCGACTTTTTTGTTTTTTGACATTTTATTTATATTTGTATGGTTTAGGGTTTAGGGTTTAGGGTTTTGGTTTTAGGGTTTTAGGTTTAGGATTTAGGTAAGGTTCTTGCATATGTAGGGAATATTCCTCATTTTTTTTCTTCGATTTATGGCCAATAGTACACGGGTTTTACCGACTTTTTATTTTTTTGACATTTTATTTATATTTGTATGGTTTAGGGTTTTGATTTTAGGGTTTAGGGTTTTAGGTATAGGGTTTAGGTAATGTTCTTGCATATGCTTGGAATATTCCTCCTTTTTTTTCTTGGATTTATGGCCAATAGTACACAGGTTTTACCGACTTTTTTGTTTTTTGACATTTTATTTATATTTGTATGTTTTAGGGTTTAGGGTTTTGGTTTTAGAGTTTAGGATTTTAGGTTTAGGGTTTAGGTAATGTTCTTGCATATGTAGGGAATATTCCTCATTTTTTTTCTTGGATTTATGGCCTATAGTACACGTTTTCTACCGTCTTTTTTGTTTTACGACATTTTATTTATAATTATAGGTTTTAGGGTTTAGGGTGTATGTTTTAGGGTTTAGTGTTTCTGGTTTAGGGTTAAGGTAATGTTCTTGCATATGTAGGGAATATTCCTTATTTTTTTTCTTGGATTTATGGCCAATAGTACACGGGTTTTACCGACTTTTTTGTTTTTTGACATTTTATTTATATTTGTATGTTTTAGGGTTTAGGGTTTTGGTTTTAGGGTTTAGGGTTTTAGTTTTAGGATTTAGGTAATGTTTTTGCATATGTAGGGAATATTCCTCATTTTTTTTCTTGGATTTATGGCCAATAGTACACTGATTTTACCGACTTTTTTGTTTTTGAGATTTTATTTATATTTGTATGGTTTAGGGTTTAGGGTTTTGGTTTTAGAGTTTAGGGTTTTAGGTTTAGGGTTTAGGTAATGTTCTTGCATATGTAGGGAATATTCCTCATTTTTTTTCTTGGATTTATTGCATGTACACGTTTTCTACCGTCTCTTTTGTTTTACGACATTTTATTTATAATTATAGGGTTTAGGGTTTAGGGGTTATGTTTTAGGGTTTAGGGTTTCAGGTTTCGGGTTAAGATAATGTTCTTGCATATGTAGGGAATATTCCTTGTTTTTTTTCTTGGATTTATGGCCAATAGTACATGGGTTTTACCGACTTTTTTGTTTTTTGACATTTTATTTATATTTGTATGGTTTAGGGTTTAGGGTTTTGGTTTTAGGGTTTAGGGTTTTAGGTTTAGGGTTTAGGTAATGTTCTTGCATATGTAGGGAATATTCCTCATTTTTTTTCCTTGGATTTATGGCCAATAGTACACGGGTTTTACCGAATTTTTTGTTTTTGACATTTTATTTATATTTGTATGGTTTAGGGTTTAGGGTTTTGGTTTTAGGGTTTAGGGTTTTAGATTTAGGGTTTAGGTAATGTTCTTGCATATGTAGGGAATATTCCTCATTTTTTTTTCTTGGATTTATGGCCTATAGTACACGGTTTCTACCGACTTTTTTGTTTTACGACATTTTATTTATATTTATAGGTTTTAGGGTTTAGGGTGTATGTTTTAGGGTTTAGGGTTTCAGGTTTAGGGTTAAGGTAATGTTCTTACATATGTAGGGAATATTCATTATTTTTTTTCTTGGATTTATGGCCAATAGTACACGGGTTTTACCGACTTTTTTGTTTTTTGACATTTTATTTATATTTGTATGGTTTAGGGTTCAGGGTTTAGGGTTTTGGTTTTAGGGTTTTAGGTTTAGGATTTAGGTAAGGTTCTTGCATATGTAGGGAATATTCCTCATTTTTTTTCTTCGATTTATGGCCAATAGTACACGGGTTTTACCGACTTTTTATTTTTTTGACATTTTATTTATATTTGTATGGTTTAGGGTTTTGATTTTAGGGTTTAGGGTTTTAGGTATAGGGTTTAGGTAATGTTCTTGCATATGCTTGGAATATTCCTCCTTTTTTTTCTTGGATTTATGGCCAATAGTACACAGGTTTTACCGACTTTTTTGTTTTTTGACATTTTATTTATATTTGTATGTTTTAGGGTTTAGGGTTTTGGTTTTAGAGTTTAGGATTTTAGGTTTAGGGTTTAGGTAATGTTCTTGCATATGTAGGGAATATTCCTCATTTTTTTTCTTGGATTTATGGCCTATAGTACACGTTTTCTACCGTCTTTTTTGTTTTACGACATTTTATTTATAATTATAGGTTTTAGGGTTTAGGGTGTATGTTTTAGGGTTTAGCGTTTCTGGTTTAGGGTTAAGGTAATGTTCTTGCATATGTAGGGAATATTCCTTATTTTTTTTCTTGGATTTATGGCCAATAGTACACGGGTTTTACCGACTTTTTTGTTTTTTGACATTTTATTTATATTTGTATGTTTTAGGGTTTAGGGTTTTGGTTTTAGGGTTTAGGGTTTTAGTTTTAGGATTTAGGTAATGTTTTTGCATATGTAGGGAATATTCCTCATTTTTTTTCTTGGACTTATGGCCAATAGTACACTGATTTTACCGACTTTTTTGTTTTTGAGATTTTATTTATATTTGTATGGTTTAGGGTTTAGGGTTTTGGTTTTAGAGTTTAGGGTTTTAGGTTTAGGGTTTAGGTAATGTTCTTGCATATGTAGGGAATATTTCTCATTTTTTTTCTTGGATTTATTGCATGTACACGTTTTCTACCGTCTCTTTTGTTTTACGACATTTTATTTATAATTATAGGGTTTAGGGTTTAGGGGTTATGTTTTAGGGTTTAGGGTTTCAGGTTTCGGGTTAAGATAATGTTCTTGCATATGTAGGGAATATTCCTTGTTTTTTTTATTGGATTTATGGCCAATAGTACATGGGTTTTACCGACTTTTTTGTTTTTTGACATTTTATTTATATTTGTATGGTTTATGGTTTAGGGTTTTGGTTTTAGGGTTTAGGGTTTTAGGTTTAGGATTTAGGTAATGTTCTTGCATATGTAGGGAATATTCCTCATTTTTTTTCCTTGGATTTATGGCCAATAGTACACGGGTTTTACCGAATTTTTTGTTTTTGACATTTTATTTATATTTGTATGGTTTAGGTTTTAGGGTTTAGGGTTTTGGTTTCAGAGTTTAAGATTTTAGGTTTAGGGTTTAGGTAATGTTCTTGCATATGTAGGGAATATTCCTCATTTTTTTTCTTGGATTTATGGGCAATAGTACACAGGTTTTACCGACTTTTTTGTTTTTTGACATTTTATTTATATTTGTATGGTTTAGGGTTTAGGGTTTTGGTTTTAGAGTTTAGGAATTTAGGTATAGGGTTTAGGTAATGTTCTTGCATATGTAGGGAATATTCCTCATTTTTTTTCTTGGATTTATGGCCAATAGTACACAGGTTTTACCGACTTTTTTGTTTTTTGACATTTTATTTATATTTGTATGGTTTAGGGTTTAGGGTTTTGGTTTTAGAGTTTAGGATTTTAGGTTTAGGGTTTAGGTAATGTTCTTGCATATGTAGGGAATATTCCTCATTTTTTTTCTTGGATTTATGGCCTATAGTACACGGTTTCTACCGTCTTTTTTGTTTTACGACATTTTATTTATAATTATAGGGTTTAGGGTTTAGGGGGTATGTTTTAGGGTTTAGGGTTTCAGGTTTAGGGTTAAGGTAATGTTCTTGCATATGTAGGGAATATTCCTTATTTTTTTTCTTGGAGTTATGGCCAATAGTACACGGGTTTTACCGACTTTTTTGTTTTTTGACATTTTATTTATATTTGTATGGTTTAGGGTTTAGGGTTTTGGTTTTAGGGTTTAGAGTTTTAGGTTTAGGATTTAGGTAATGTTCTTGCATATGTAGGGAATATTCCTCATTTTTTTCCTTGGATTTATGGCCAATAGTACACGGGTTTTACCGACTTTTTTGTTTTTGACATTTTATTTATATTTGTATGGTTTAGGTTTTAGGGTTTAGGGTTTTGGTTTTAGAGTTTAAGATTTTAGGTTTAGGGTTTAGGTAATGTTCTTGCATATGTAGGAAATATTTCTTATTTTTTTTCTTGGATTTATGGGCAATAGTACACAGGTTTTACCGACTTTTTTGTTTTTTGACATTTTATTGATATTTGTATGGTTTAGGGTTTAGGGTTTAGGGTTTTGGTTTTAGGGTTTAGGGTTTTAGGTTTAGGATTTAGGTAATGTTCTTGCATATGTAGGGAATATTCCTCATTTTTTTTCTTGGATTTATGGCCAATAGTACATGGGTTTTACCGACTTTTTTGTTTTTTGACATTTTATTTATATTTGTATGGTTTAGGGTTTAGGGTTTTGGTTTCAGGGTTTAGGATTTTAGGTTTAGGGTTTAGGTAATGTTCTTGCATATGTAGGTATTCCTCAGTTTTTCTCTTGGATTTATGGCCTATAGTACACGGTTTCTACCGTCTTTTTTGTTTTACGAAATTTTATTTATAATTATAGGTTTTAGGGTTTAGGGTGTATGTTTTAGGGTTTAGGATTTCAGGTTTAGGGTTAAGGTAATGTTCTTGCATATGTAGGGAATATTCATTATTTTTTTTCTTGGATTTATGGCCAATAGTACACGGGTTTTACCGACTTTTTTGTTTTTTGACATTTTATTTATATTTGTATGGTTTAGGGTTTAGGGTTTAGGGTTTTGGTTTTAGGGTTTTAGGTTTAGGATTTAGGTAAGGTTCTTGCATATGTAGGGAATATTCCTCATTTTTTTTCTTGGATTTATGGCCAATAGTACACGGGTTTTACCGACTTTTTATTTTTTTGACATTTTATTTATATTTGTATGGTTTAGGGTTTAGGGTTTTGATTTTAGGGTTTAGGTTTTTAGGTATAGGGTTTAGGTAATGTTCTTGCATATGCTTGGAATATTCCTCATTTTTTTTCTTGGATTTATGGGCAATAGTACACAGGTTTTACCGACTTTTTTGTTTTTTGACATTTTATTTATATTTGTATGGTTTAGGGTTTAGGGTTTTGGTTTTAGAGTTTAGGGTTTTAGGTTTAGGGTTTAGGTAATGTTCTTGCATATGTAGGGAATATTCCTCATTTTTTTTCTTGGATTTATGGCCAATAGTACACAGGTTTTACCGACTTTTTTGTTTTTTGACATTTTATTGATATTTGTATGGTTTAGGGTTTAGGGTTTAGGGTTTTGGTTTTAGGGTTTAGGGTTTTAGGTTTAGGATTTAGGTAATGTTCTTGCATATGTAGGGAATATTCCTCATTTTTTTTCTTGGATTTATGGCCAATAGTACATGGGTTTTACCGACTTTTTTGTTTTTTGACATTTTATTTATATTTGTATGGTTTAGGGTTTAGGGTTTTGGTTTCAGGGTTTAGGATTTTAGGTTTAGGGTTTAGGTAATGTTCTTGCATATGTAGGTATTCCTCAGTTTTTCTCTTGGATTTATGGCCTATAGTACACGGTTTCTACCGTCTTTTTTGTTTTACGAAATTTTATTTATAATTATAGGTTTTAGGGTTTAGGGTGTATGTTTTAGGGTTTAGGATTTCAGGTTTAGGGTTAAGGTAATGTTCTTGCATATGTAGGGAATATTCATTATTTTTTTTCTTGGATTTATGGCCAATAGTACACGGGTTTTACCGACTTTTTTGTTTTTTGACATTTTATTTATATTTGTATGGTTTAGGGTTTAGGGTTTAGGGTTTTGGTTTTAGGGTTTTAGGTTTAGGATTTAGGTAAGGTTCTTGCATATGTAGGGAATATTCCTCATTTTTTTTCTTGGATTTATGGCCAATAGTACACGGGTTTTACCGACTTTTTATTTTTTTGACATTTTATTTATATTTGTATGGTTTAGGGTTTAGGGTTTTGATTTTAGGGTTTAGGTTTTTAGGTATAGGGTTTAGGTAATGTTCTTGCATATGCTTGGAATATTCCTCATTTTTTTTCTTGGATTTATGGGCAATAGTACACAGGTTTTACCGACTTTTTTGTTTTTTGACATTTTATTTATATTTGTATGGTTTAGGGTTTAGGGTTTTGGTTTTAGAGTTTAGGGTTTTAGGTTTAGGGTTTAGGTAATGTTCTTGCATATGTAGGGAATATTTCTTATTTTTTTTCTTGGATTTATGGGCAATAGTACACAGGTTTTACCGACTTTTTTGTTTTTTGACATTTTATTGATATTTGTATGGTTTAGGGTTTAGGGTTTAGGGTTTTGGTTTTAGGGTTTAGGGTTTTAGGTTTAGGATTTAGGTAATGTTCTTGCATATGTAGGGAATATTCCTCATTTTTTTTCTTGGATTTATGGCCAATAGTACATGGGTTTTACCGACTTTTTTGTTTTTTGACATTTTATTTATATTTGTATGGTTTAGGGTTTAGGGTTTTGGTTTCAGGGTTTAGGATTTTAGGTTTAGGGTTTAGGTAATGTTCTTGCATATGTAGGTATTCCTCAGTTTTTCTCTTGGATTTATGGCCTATAGTACACGGTTTCTACCGTCTTTTTTGTTTTACGAAATTTTATTTATAATTATAGGTTTTAGGGTTTAGGGTGTATGTTTTAGGGTTTAGGATTTCAGGTTTAGGGTTAAGGTAATGTTCTTGCATATGTAGGGAATATTCATTATTTTTTTTCTTGGATTTATGGCCAATAGTACACGGGTTTTACCGACTTTTTTGTTTTTTGACATTTTATTTATATTTGTATGGTTTAGGGTTTAGGGTTTAGGGTTTTGGTTTTAGGGTTTTAGGTTTAGGATTTAGGTAAGGTTCTTGCATATGTAGGGAATATTCCTCATTTTTTTTCTTGGATTTATGGCCAATAGTACACGGGTTTTACCGACTTTTTATTTTTTTGACATTTTATTTATATTTGTATGGTTTAGGGTTTAGGGTTTTGATTTTAGGGTTTAGGTTTTTAGGTATAGGGTTTAGGTAATGTTCTTGCATATGCTTGGAATATTCCTCATTTTTTTTCTTGGATTTATGGGCAATAGTACACAGGTTTTACCGACTTTTTTGTTTTTTGACATTTTATTTATATTTGTATGGTTTAGGGTTTAGGGTTTTGGTTTTAGAGTTTAGGGTTTTAGGTTTAGGGTTTAGGTAATGTTCTTGCATATGTAGGGAATATTCCTCATTTTTTTTCTTGGATTTATGGCCAATAGTACACAGGTTTTACCGACTTTTTTGTTTTTTGACATTTTATTGATATTTGTATGGTTTAGGGTTTAGGGTTTAGGGTTTTGGTTTTAGGGTTTAGGGTTTTAGGTTTAGGATTTAGGTAATGTTCTTGCATATGTAGGGAATATTCCTCATTTTTTTTCTTGGATTTATGGCCAATAGTACATGGGTTTTACCGACTTTTTTGTTTTTTGACATTTTATTTATATTTGTATGGTTTAGGGTTTAGGGTTTTGGTTTCAGGGTTTAGGATTTTAGGTTTAGGGTTTAGGTAATGTTCTTGCATATGTAGGTATTCCTCAGTTTTTCTCTTGGATTTATGGCCTATAGTACACGGTTTCTACCGTCTTTTTTGTTTTACGAAATTTTATTTATAATTATAGGTTTTAGGGTTTAGGGTGTATGTTTTAGGGTTTAGGATTTCAGGTTTAGGGTTAAGGTAATGTTCTTGCATATGTAGGGAATATTCATTATTTTTTTTCTTGGATTTATGGCCAATAGTACACGGGTTTTACCGACTTTTTTGTTTTTTGACATTTTATTTATATTTGTATGGTTTAGGGTTTAGGGTTTAGGGTTTTGGTTTTAGGGTTTTAGGTTTAGGATTTAGGTAAGGTTCTTGCATATGTAGGGAATATTCCTCATTTTTTTTCTTGGATTTATGGCCAATAGTACACGGGTTTTACCGACTTTTTATTTTTTTGACATTTTATTTATATTTGTATGGTTTAGGGTTTAGGGTTTTGATTTTAGGGTTTAGGTTTTTAGGTATAGGGTTTAGGTAATGTTCTTGCATATGCTTGGAATATTCCTCATTTTTTTTCTTGGATTTATGGGCAATAGTACACAGGTTTTACCGACTTTTTTGTTTTTTGACATTTTATTTATATTTGTATGGTTTAGGGTTTAGGGTTTTGGTTTTAGAGTTTAGGGTTTTAGGTTTAGGGTTTAGGTAATGTTCTTGCATATGTAGGGAATATTCCTCATTTTTTTTCTTGGATTTATGGCCAATAGTACATGGGTTTTACCGACTTTTTTGTTTTTTGACATTTTATTTATATTTGTATGGTTTAGGGTTTAGGGTTTTGGTTTCAGGGTTTAGGATTTTAGGTTTAGGGTTTAGGTAATGTTCTTGCATATGTAGGGAATATTCCTCAGTTTTTCTCTTGGATTTATGGCCTATAGTACACGGTTTCTACCGTCTTTTTTGTTTTACGAAATTTTATTTATAATTATAGGTTTTAGGGTTTAGGGTGTATGTTTTAGGGTTTAGGATTTCAGGTTTAGGGTTAAGGTAATGTTCTTGCATATGTAGGGAATATTCATTATTTTTTTTCTTGGATTTATGGCCAATAGTACACGGGTTTTACCGACTTTTTTGTTTTTTGACATTTTATTTATATTTGTATGGTTTAGGGTTTAGGGTTTAGGGTTTTGGTTTTAGGGTTTTAGGTTTAGGATTTAGGTAAGGTTCTTGCATATGTAGGGAATATTCCTCATTTTTTTTCTTGGATTTATGGCCAATAGTACACGGGTTTTACCGACTTTTTATTTTTTTGACATTTTATTTATATTTGTATGGTTTAGGGTTTAGGGTTTTGATTTTAGGGTTTAGGTTTTTAGGTATAGGGTTTAGGTAATGTTCTTGCATATGCTTGGAATATTCCTCATTTTTTTTCTTGGATTTATGGGCAATAGTACACAGGTTTTACCGACTTTTTTGTTTTTTGACATTTTATTTATATTTGTATGGTTTAGGGTTTAGGGTTTTGGTTTTAGAGTTTAGGGTTTTAGGTTTAGGGTTTAGGTAATGTTCTTGCATATGTAGGGAATATTCCTCATTTTTTTTCTTGGATTTATGGCCAATAGTACACAGGTTTTACCGACTTTTTTGTTTTTTGACATTTTATTGATATTTGTATGGTTTAGGGTTTAGGGTTTAGGGTTTTGGTTTTAGGGTTTAGGGTTTTAGGTTTAGGATTTAGGTAATGTTCTTGCATATGTAGGGAATATTCCTCATTTTTTTTCTTGGATTTATGGCCAATAGTACATGGGTTTTACCGACTTTTTTGTTTTTTGACATTTTATTTATATTTGTATGGTTTAGGGTTTAGGGTTTTGGTTTCAGGGTTTAGGATTTTAGGTTTAGGGTTTAGGTAATGTTCTTGCATATGTAGGTATTCCTCAGTTTTTCTCTTGGATTTATGGCCTATAGTACACGGTTTCTACCGTCTTTTTTGTTTTACGAAATTTTATTTATAATTATAGGTTTTAGGGTTTAGGGTGTATGTTTTAGGGTTTAGGATTTCAGGTTTAGGGTTAAGGTAATGTTCTTGCATATGTAGGGAATATTCATTATTTTTTTTCTTGGATTTATGGCCAATAGTACACGGGTTTTACCGACTTTTTTGTTTTTTGACATTTTATTTATATTTGTATGGTTTAGGGTTTAGGGTTTAGGGTTTTGGTTTTAGGGTTTTAGGTTTAGGATTTAGGTAAGGTTCTTGCATATGTAGGGAATATTCCTCATTTTTTTTCTTGGATTTATGGCCAATAGTACACGGGTTTTACCGACTTTTTATTTTTTTGACATTTTATTTATATTTGTATGGTTTAGGGTTTAGGGTTTTGATTTTAGGGTTTAGGTTTTTAGGTATAGGGTTTAGGTAATGTTCTTGCATATGCTTGGAATATTCCTCATTTTTTTTCTTGGATTTATGGGCAATAGTACACAGGTTTTACCGACTTTTTTGTTTTTTGACATTTTATTTATATTTGTATGGTTTAGGGTTTAGGGTTTTGGTTTTAGAGTTTAGGGTTTTAGGTTTAGGGTTTAGGTAATGTTCTTGCATATGTAGGGAATATTCCTCATTTTTTTTCTTGGATTTATGGCCAATAGTACATGGGTTTTACCGACTTTTTTGTTTTTTGACATTTTATTTATATTTGTATGGTTTAGGGTTTAGGGTTTTGGTTTCAGGGTTTAGGATTTTAGGTTTAGGGTTTAGGTAATGTTCTTGCATATGTAGGGAATATTCCTCAGTTTTTCTCTTGGATTTATGGCCTATAGTACACGGTTTCTACCGTCTTTTTTGTTTTACGAAATTTTATTTATAATTATAGGTTTTAGGGTTTAGGGTGTATGTTTTAGGGTTTAGGATTTCAGGTTTAGGGTTAAGGTAATGTTCTTGCATATGTAGGGAATATTCATTATTTTTTTTCTTGGATTTATGGCCAATAGTACACGGGTTTTACCGACTTTTTTGTTTTTTGACATTTTATTTATATTTGTATGGTTTAGGGTTTAGGGTTTAGGGTTTTGGTTTTAGGGTTTTAGGTTTAGGATTTAGGTAAGGTTCTTGCATATGTAGGGAATATTCCTCATTTTTTTTCTTGGATTTATGGCCAATAGTACACGGGTTTTACCGACTTTTTATTTTTTTGACATTTTATTTATATTTGTATGGTTTAGGGTTTAGGGTTTTGATTTTAGGGTTTAGGTTTTTAGGTATAGGGTTTAGGTAATGTTCTTGCATATGCTTGGAATATTCCTCATTTTTTTTCTTGGATTTATGGGCAATAGTACACAGGTTTTACCGACTTTTTTGTTTTTTGACATTTTATTTATATTTGTATGGTTTAGGGTTTAGGGTTTTGGTTTTAGAGTTTAGGGTTTTAGGTTTAGGGTTTAGGTAATGTTCTTGCATATGTAGGGAATATTCCTCATTTTTTTTCTTGGATTTATGGCCAATAGTACATGGGTTTTACCGACTTTTTTGTTTTTTGACATTTTATTTATATTTGTATGGTTTAGGGTTTAGGGTTTTGGTTTCAGGGTTTAGGATTTTAGGTTTAGGGTTTAGGTAATGTTCTTGCATATGTAGGGAATATTCCTCAGTTTTTCTCTTGGATTTATGGCCTATAGTACACGGTTTCTACCGTCTTTTTTGTTTTACGAAATTTTATTTATAATTATAGGTTTTAGGGTTTAGGGTGTATGTTTTAGGGTTTAGGATTTCAGGTTTAGGGTTAAGGTAATGTTCTTGCATATGTAGGGAATATTCATTATTTTTTTTCTTGGATTTATGGCCAATAGTACACGGGTTTTACCGACTTTTTTGTTTTTTGACATTTTATTTATATTTGTATGGTTTAGGGTTTAGGGTTTAGGGTTTTGGTTTTAGGGTTTTAGGTTTAGGATTTAGGTAAGGTTCTTGCATATGTAGGGAATATTCCTCATTTTTTTTCTTGGATTTATGGCCAATAGTACACAGGTTTTACCGACTTTTTATTTTTTTGACATTTTATTTATATTTGTATGGTTTAGGGTTTAGGGTTTTGATTTTAGGGTTTAGGTTTTTAGGTATAGGGTTTAGGTAATGTTCTTGCATATGCTTGGAATATTCCTCATTTTTTTTCTTGGATTTATGGGCAATAGTACACAGGTTTTACCGACTTTTTTGTTTTTTGACATTTTATTTATATTTGTATGGTTTAGGGTTTAGGGTTTTGGTTTTAGAGTTTAGGGTTTTAGGTTTAGGGTTTAGGTAATGTTCTTGCATATGTAGGGAATATTCCTCATTTTTTTTCTTGGATTTATAGCCAATAGTACATGGGTTTTACCGACTTTTTTGTTTTTTGACATTTTATTTATATTTGTATGGTTTAGGGTTTAGGGTTTTGGTTTCAGGGTTTAGGATTTTAGGTTTAGGGTTTAGGTAATGTTCTTGCATATGTAGGGAATATTCCTCAGTTTTTCTCTTGGATTTATGGCCTATAGTACACGGTTTCTACCGTCTTTTTTGTTTTACGAAATTTTATTTATAATTATAGGTTTTAGGGTTTAGGGTGTATGTTTTAGGGTTTAGGATTTCAGGTTTAGGGTTAAGGTAATGTTCTTGCATATGTAGGGAATATTCATTATTTTTTTTCTTGGATTTATGGCCAATAGTACACGGGTTTTACCGACTTTTTTGTTTTTTGACATTTTATTTATATTTGTATGGTTTAGGGTTTAGGGTTTAGGGTTTTGGTTTTAGGGTTTTAGGTTTAGGATTTAGGTAAGGTTCTTGCATATGTAGGGAATATTCCTCATTTTTTTTCTTGGATTTATGGCCAATAGTACACGGGTTTTACCGACTTTTTATTTTTTTGACATTTTATTTATATTTGTATGGTTTAGGGTTTAGGGTTTTGATTTTAGGGTTTAGGTTTTTAGGTATAGGGTTTAGGTAATGTTCTTGCATATGCTTGGAATATTCCTCATTTTTTTTCTTGGATTTATGGGCAATAGTACACAGGTTTTACCGACTTTTTTGTTTTTTGACATTTTATTTATATTTGTATGGTTTAGGGTTTAGGGTTTTGGTTTTAGAGTTTAGGGTTTTAGGTTTAGGGTTTAGGTAATGTTCTTGCATATGTAGGGAATATTCCTCATTTTTTTTCTTGGATTTATGGCCAATAGTACACTGATTTTACCGACTTTTTTGTTTTTGAGATTATATTTATATTTGTATGGTTTAGGGTTTTGGTTTTAGAGTTTAGGGTTTTAGGTTTAGGGTTTAGGTAATGTTCTTGCATATGTAGGGAATATTCCTAATTTTTTTTCTTGGATTTATTGCCTGTACACGTTTTCTACCGTCTCTTTTGTTTTACGACATTTTATTTATAATTATAGGGTTTAGGGTTTAAGGGGTATGTTTTAGGGTTTAGGGTTTCAGGTTTAGGGTTAAGGTAATGTTCTTGCATATGTAGGGAATATTCCTTATTTTTTTTCTTGGATTTATGGCCAATAGTACACGGGTTTTACCGACTTTTTTGTTTTTTGACATTTTATTTATATTTGTATGGTTTAGGGTTTAGGGTTTTGGTTTTAGGGTTTAGGGTTTTAGGTTTAGGATTTAGGTAATGTTTTTGCATATGTAGGGAATATTCCTCATTTTTTTTCTTGGATTTATGGCCAATAGTACACTGATTTTACCGACTTTTTTGTTTTTGAGATTATATTTATATTTGTATGGTTTAGGGTTTAGGGTTTTGATTTTAGAGTTTAGGGTTTTAGGTTTAGGGTTTAGGTAATGTTCTTGCATATGTAGGGAATATTCCTAATTTTTTTTCTTGGATTTATTGCCTGTACACGTTTTCTACCGTCTCTTTTGTTTTACGACATTTTATTTATAATTATAGGGTTTAGGGTTTAGGGGGTATTTTTTAGGGTTTAGGGTTTCAGGTTTAGGGTCAAGTTAATGTTCTTGCATATGTAGGGAATATTCCTTATTTTTTTTCTTGGATTTATGGCCAATAGTACACGGGTTTTACCGACTTTTTTGTTTTTTGAGATTTTATTTATATTTGTATGGTTTAGGGTTTAGGGTTTTGGTTTTAGGGTTTAGGGTTTTAGGTTTAGGATTTAGGTAATGTTTTTGCATATGTAGGGAATATTCCTCATTTTTTTTCTTGGATTTATGGCCAATAGTATACTGATTTTACCGACTTTTTTG
The DNA here is from genome assembly GCA_963920805.1 of Primula vulgaris. NCBI lineage: Eukaryota > Viridiplantae > Streptophyta > Magnoliopsida > Ericales > Primulaceae > Primula > Primula vulgaris. The sequence goes on from CAWUCN010000065.1 coordinate 710,310, forward strand.
TTTTTGAGATTATATTTATATTTGTATGGTTTAGGGTTTAGGGTTTTGGTTTTAGAGTTTAGGGTTTTAGGTTTAGGGTTTAGGTAATGTTCTTGCATATGTAGGGAATATTCGTAATTTTTTTTCTTGGATTTATTGCCTGTACACGTTTTCTACCGTCTCTTTTGTTTTACGACATTTTATTTATAATTATAGGGTTTAGGGGGTATGTTTTAGGGTTTAGGGTTTCAGGTTTAGGGTTAAGGTAATGTTCTTGCATATGTAGGGAATATTCCTTATTTTTTTTCTTGGATTTATGGCCAATAGTACACGGGTTTTACCGACTTTTTTGTTTTTTGACATTTTATTTATATTTGTATGGTTTAGGGTTTAGGGTTTTGGTTTTACGGTTTAGGGTTTTAGGTTTAGGATTTAGGTAATGTTTTTGCATATGTAGGGAATATTCCTCATTTTTTTTCTTGGATTTATGGCCAATAGTACACTGATTTTACCGACTTTTTTGTTTTTGAGATTATATTTATATTTGTATGGTTTAGGGTTTAGGGTTTTGGTTTTAGAGTTTAGGGTTTTAGGTTTAGGGTTTAGGTAATGTTCTTGCATATGTAGGGAATATTCCTAATTTTTTTTCTTGGATTTATTGCCTGTACACGTTTTCTACCGTCTCTTTTGTTTTACGACATTTTATTTATAATTATAGGGTTTAGGGTTTAGGGGGTATTTTTTAGGGTTTAGGGTTTCAGGTTTAGGGTCAAGGTAATGTTCTTGCATATGTAGGGAATATTCCTTATTTTTTTTCTTGGATTTATGGCCAATAGTACACGGGTTTTACCGACTTTTTTGTTTTTTGACATTTTATTTATATTTGTATGGTTTAGGGTTTAGGTTTTTGGTTTTAGGGTTTAGGGTTTTAGGTTTAGGATTTAGGTAATGTTTTTGCATATGTAGGGAATATTCCTCATTTTTTTTCTTGGATTTATGGCCAATAGTACACTGATTTTACCGACTTTTTTGTTTTTTGACATTTTATTTATATTTGTATGGTTTAGGGTTTAGGGTTTTGGTTTTAGAGTTTAGGATTTTAGGTTTAGGGTTTAGGTAATGTTCTTGCATATGTAGGGAATATTCCTTATTTTTTTTCTTGGATTTATGGCCAATAGTACACGGGTTTTACCGACTTTTTTGTTTTTTGACATTTTATTTATATTTGTATGGTTTAGGGTTTAGGGTTTTGGTTTTAGGGTTTAGGGTTTTAGGTTTAGGATTTAGGTAATGTTTTTGCATATGTAGGGAATATTCCTCATTTTTTTCTTGGATTTATGGCCAATAGTACACTGATTTTACCGACTTTTTTGTTTTTGAGATTATATTTATATTTGTATGGTTTAGGGTTTAGGGTTTTGATTTTAGAGTTTAGGGTTTTAGGTTTAGGGTTTAGGTAATGTTCTTGCATATGTAGGGAATATTCCTAATTTTTTTTCTTGGATTTATTGCCTGTACACGTTTTCTACCGTCTCTTTTGTTTTACGACATTTTATTTATAATTATAGGGTTTAGGGTTTAGGGGGTATTTTTTAGGATTTAGGGTTTCAGGTTTAGGGTCAAGGTAATGTTCTTGCATATGTAGGGAATATTCCTTATTTTTTTTCTTGGATTTATGGCCAATAGTACACGGGTTTTACCGACTTTTTTGTTTTTTGACATTTTATTTATATTTGTATGGTTTAGGGTTTAGGGTTTTGGTTTTAGGGTTTAGGGTTTTAGGTTTAGGATTTAGGTAATGTTTTTGCATATGTAGGGAATATTCCTCATTTTTTTTCTTGGATTTATGGCCAATAGTACACTGATTTTACCGACTTTTTTGTTTTTTGACATTTTATTTATATTTGTATGGTTTAGGGTTTAGGGTTTTGGTTTTAGAGTTTAGGATTTTAGGTTTAGGGTTTAGGTAATGTTCTTGCATATGTAGGGAATATTCCTTATTTTTTTTCTTGGATTTATGGCCAATAGTACACGGGTTTTACCGACTTTTTTGTTTTTTGACATTTTATTTATATTTGTATGGTTTAGGGTTTAGGGTTTTGGTTTTAGGGTTTAGGGTTTTAGGTTTAGGATTTAGGTAATGTTTTTGCATATGTAGGGAATATTCCTCATTTTTTTTCTTGGATTTATGGCCAATAGTACACTGATTTTACCGACTTTTTTGTTTTTGAGATTATATTTATATTTGTATGGTTTAGGGTTTAGGGTTTTGATTTTAGAGTTTAGGGTTTTAGGTTTAGGGTTTAGGTAATGTTCTTGCATATGTAGGGAATATTCCTAAATTTTTTTCTTGGATTTATTGCCTGTACACGTTTTCTACCGTCTCTTTTGTTTTACGACATTTTATTTATAATTATAGGGTTTAGGGTTTAGGGGGTATTTTTTAGGGTTTAGGGTTTCAGGTTTAGGGTCAAGGTAATGTTCTTGCATATGTAGGGAATATTCCTTATTTTTTTTCTTGGATTTATGGCCAATAGTACACGGGTTTTACCGACTTTTTTGTTTTTTGACATTTTATTTATATTTGTATGGTTTAGGGTTTAGGGTTTTGGTTTTAGGGTTTAGGGTTTTAGGTTTAGGATTTAGGTAATGTTTTTGCATATGTAGGGAATATTCCTCATTTTTTTTCTTGGATTTATGGCCAATAGTACACTGATTTTACCGACTTTTTTGTTTTTTGACATTTTATTTATATTTGTATGGTTTAGGGTTTAGGGTTTTGGTTTTAGAGTTTAGGATTTTAGGTTTAGGGTTTAGGTAATGTTCTTGCATATGTAGGGAATATTCCTTATTTTTTTTCTTGGATTTATGGCCAATAGTACACGGGTTTTACCGACTTTTTTGTTTTTTGACATTTTATTTATATTTGTATGGTTTAGGGTTTAGGGTTTTGGTTTTAGGGTTTAGGGTTTTAGGTTTAGGATTTAGGTAATGTTTTTGCATATGTAGGGAATATTCCTCATTTTTTTTCTTGGATTTATGGCCAATAGTACACTGATTTTACCGACTTTTTTGTTTTTGAGATTATATTTATATTTGTATGGTTTAGGGTTTAGGGTTTTGATTTTAGAGTTTAGGGTTTTAGGTTTAGGGTTTAGGTAATGTTCTTGCATATGTAGGGAATATTCCTAAATTTTTTTCTTGGATTTATTGCCTGTACACGTTTTCTACCGTCTCTTTTGTTTTACGACATTTTATTTATAATTATAGGGTTTAGGGTTTAGGGGGTATTTTTTAGGGTTTAGGGTTTCAGGTTTAGGGTCAAGGTAATGTTCTTGCATATGTAGGGAATATTCCTTATTTTTTTTCTTGGATTTATGGCCAATAGTACACGGGTTTTACCGACTTTTTTGTTTTTTGACATTTTATTTATATTTGTATGGTTTAGGGTTTAGGGTTTTGGTTTTAGGGTTTAGGGTTTTAGGTTTAGGATTTAGGTAATGTTTTTGCATATGTAGGGAATATTCCTCATTTTTTTTCTTGGATTTATGGCCAATAGTATACTGATTTTACCGACTTTTTTGTTTTTGAGATTATATTTATATTTGTATGGTTTAGGGTTTAGGGTTTTGGTTTTAGAGTTTAGGGTTTTAGGTTTAGGGTTTAGGTAATGTTCTTGCATATGTAGGGAATATTCCTAATTTTTTTTCTTGGATTTATTGCCTGTACACGTTTTCTACCGTCTCTTTTGTTTTACGACATTTTATTTATAATTATAGGGTTTAGGGGGTATGTTTTAGGGTTTAGGGTTTCAGGTTTAGGGTTAAGGTAATGTTCTTGCATATGTAGGGAATATTCCTTATTTTTTTTCTTGGATTTATGGCCAATAGTACACGGGTTTTACCGACTTTTTTGTTTTTTGACATTTTATTTATATTTGTATGGTTTAGGGTTTAGGGTTTTGGTTTTACGGTTTAGGGTTTTAGGTTTAGGATTTAGGTAATGTTTTTGCATATGTAGGGAATATTCCTCATTTTTTTTCTTGGATTTATGGCCAATAGTACACTGATTTTACCGACTTTTTTGTTTTTGAGATTATATTTATATTTGTATGGTTTAGGGTTTAGGGTTTTGGTTTTAGAGTTTAGGGTTTTAGGTTTAGGGTTTAGGTAATGTTCTTGCATATGTAGGGAATATTCCTAATTTTTTTTCTTGGATTTATTGCCTGTACACGTTTTCTACCGTCTCTTTTGTTTTACGACATTTTATTTATAATTATAGGGTTTAGGGTTTAGGGGGTATTTTTTAGGGTTTAGGGTTTCAGGTTTAGGGTCAAGGTAATGTTCTTGCATATGTAGGGAATATTCCTTATTTTTTTTCTTGGATTTATGGCCAATAGTACACGGGTTTTACCGACTTTTTTGTTTTTTGACATTTTATTTATATTTGTATGGTTTAGGGTTTAGGGTTTTGGTTTTAGGGTTTAGGGTTTTAGGTTTAGGATTTAGGTAATGTTTTTGCATATGTAGGGAATATTCCTCATTTTTTTTCTTGGATTTATGGCCAATAGTACACTGATTTTACCGACTTTTTTGTTTTTGAGATTATATTTATATTTGTATGGTTTAGGGTTTAGGGTTTTGGTTTTAGAGTTTAGGGTTTTAGGTTTAGGGTTTAGGTAATGTTCTTGCATATGTAGGGAATATTCCTAATTTTTTTTCTTGGATTTATTGCTTGTACACGTTTTCTACCGTCTCTTTTGTTTTACGACATTTTATTTATAATTATAGGGTTTAGGGTTTAGGGGGTATTTTTTAGGGTTTAGGGTTTCAGGTTTAGGGTCAAGGTAATGTTCTTGCATATGTAGGGAATATTCCTTATTTTTTTTCTTGGATTTATGGCCAATAGTACACGGGTTTTACCGACTTTTTTGTTTTTTGACATTTTATTTATATTTGTATGGTTTAGGGTTTAGGGTTTTGGTTTTAGGGTTTAGGGTTTTAGGTTTAGGATTTAGGTAATGTTTTTGCATATGTAGGGAATATTCCTCATTTTTTTTCTTGGATTTATGGCCAATAGTATACTGATTTTACCGACTTTTTTGTTTTTGAGATTATATTTATATTTGTATGGTTTAGGGTTTAGGGTTTTGGTTTTAGAGTTTAGGGTTTTAGGTTTAGGGTTTAGGTAATGTTCTTGCATATGTAGGGAATATTCCTAATTTTTTTTCTTGGATTTATTGCCTGTACACGTTTTCTACCGTCTCTTTTGTTTTACGACATTTTATTTATAATTATAGGGTTTAGGGTTTAGGGGGTATGTTTTAGGGTTTAGGGTTTCAGGTTTAGGGTTAAGGTAATGTTCTTGCATATGTAGGGAATATTCCTTATTTTTTTTCTTGGATTTATGGCCAATAGTACACGGGTTTTACCGACTTTTTTGTTTTTTGACATTTTATTTATATTTGTATGGTTTAGGGTTTAGGGTTTTGGTTTTAGGGTTTAGGGTTTTAGGTTTAGGATTTAGGTAATGTTTTTGCATATGTAGGGAATATTCCTCATTTTTTTTCTTGGATTTATGGCCAATAGTACACTGATTTTACCGACTTTTTTGTTTTTGAGATTATATTTATATTTGTATGGTTTAGGGTTTAGGGTTTTGGTTTTAGAGTTTAGGGTTTTAGGTTTAGGGTTTAGGTAATGTTCTTGCATATGTAGGGAATATTCCTAATTTTTTTTCTTGGATTTATTGCCTGTACACGTTTTCTACCGTCTCTTTTGTTTTACGACATTTTATTTATAATTATAGGGTTTAGGGTTTAGGGGGTATTTTTTAGGGTTTAGGGTTTCAGGTTTAGGGTCAAGGTAATGTTCTTGCATATGTAGGGAATATTCCTTATTTTTTTTCTTGGATTTATGGCCAATAGTACACGGGTTTTACCGACTTTTTTGTTTTTTGACATTTTATTTATATTTGTATGGTTTAGGGTTTAGGGTTTTGGTTTTAGGGTTTAGGGTTTTAGGTTTAGGATTTAGGTAATGTTTTTGCATATGTAGGGAATATTCCTCATTTTTTTTCTTGGATTTATGGCCAATAGTACACTGATTTTACCGACTTTTTTGTTTTTGAGATTATATTTATATTTGTATGGTTTAGGGTTTAGGGTTTTAGTTTTAGAGTTTAGGGTTTTAGGTTTAGGGTTTAGGTAATGTTCTTGCATATGTAGGGAATATTCCTAATTTTTTTTCTTGGATTTATTGCCTGTACACGTTTTCTACCGTCTCTTTTGTTTTACGACATTTTATTTATAATTATAGGGTTTAGGGTTTAGGGGGTATTTTTTAGGGTTTAGGGTTTCAGGTTTAGGGTCAAGGTAATGTTCTTGCATATGTATGGAATATTCCTTATTTTTTTTCTTGGATTTATGGCCAATAGTACACGGGTTTTACCGACTTTTTTGTTTTTTGACATTTTATTTATATTTGTATGGTTTAGGGTTTAGGGTTTTGGTTTTAGGGTTTATGGTTTTAGGTTTAGGATTTAGGTAATGTTTTTGCATATGTAGGGAATATTCCTCATTTTTTTTCTTGGATTTATGGCCAATAGTATACTGATTTTACCGACTTTTTTGTTTTTGAGATTATATTTATATTTGTATGGTTTAGGGTTTAGGGTTTTGGTTTTAGAGTTTAGGGTTTTAGGTTTAGGGTTTAGGTAATGTTCTTGCATATGTAGGGAATATTCCTAATTTTTTTTCTTGGATTTATTGCCTGTACACGTTTTCTACCGTCTCTTTTGTTTTACGACATTTTATTTATAATTATAGGGTTTAGGGTTTAGGGGGTATTTTTTAGGGTTTAGGGTTTCAGGTTTAGGGTCAAGGTAATGTTCTTGCATATGTATGGAATATTCCTTATTTTTTTTCTTGGATTTATGGCCAATAGTACACGGGTTTTACCGACTTTTTTGTTTTTTGACATTTTATTTATATTTGTATGGTTTAGGCTTTAGGGTTTTGGTTTTAGGGTTTAGGGTTTTAGGTTTAGGATTTAGGTAATGTTTTTGCATATGTAGGGAATATTCCTCATTTTTTTTCTTGGATTTATGGCCAATAGTATACTGATTTTACCGACTTTTTTGTTTTTGAGATTATATTTATATTTGTATGGTTTAGGGTTTAGGGTTTTGGTTTTAGAGTTTAGGGTTTTAGGTTTAGGGTTTAGGTAATGTTCTTGCATATGTAGGGAATATTCCTAATTTTTTTTCTTGGATTTATTGCCTGTACACGTTTTCTACCGTCTCTTTTGTTTTACGACATTTTATTTATAATTATAGGGTTTAGGGTTTAGGGGGTATGTTTTAGGGTTTAGGGTTTCAGGTTTAGGGTGAAGGTAATGTTCTTGCATATGTAGGGAATATTCCTTATTTTTTTTCTTGGATTTATGGCCAATAGTACACGGGTTTTACCGACTTTTTTGTTTTTTGACATTTTATTTATATTTGTATGGTTTAGGGTTTAGGGTTTTGGTTTTAGGGTTTAGGGTTTTAGGTTTAGGATTTAGGTAATGTTTTTGCATATGTAGGGAATATTCCTCATTTTTTTTCTTGGATTTATGGCCAATAGTACACTGATTTTACCGACTTTTTTGTTTTTGAGATTATATTTATATTTGTATGGTTTAGGGTTTAGGGTTTTGGTTTTAGAGTTTAGGGTTTTAGGTTTAGGGTTTAGGTAATGTTCTTGCATATGTAGGGAATATTCCTAATTTTTTTTCTTGGATTTATTGCCTGTACACGTTTTCTACCGTCTCTTTTGTTTTACGACATTTTATTTATAATTATAGGGTTTAGGGTTTAGGGGGTATTTTTTAGGGTTTAGGGTTTCAGGTTTAGGTTCAAGGTAATGTTCTTGCATATGTAGGGAATATTCCTTATTTTTTTTCTTGGATTTATGGCCAATAGTACACGGGTTTTACCGACTTTTTTGTTTTTTGACATTTTATTTATATTTGTATGGTTTAGGGTTTAGGGTTTTGGTTTTAGGGTTTAGGGTTTTAGGTTTAGGATTTAGGTAATGTTTTTGCATATGTAGGGAATATTCCTCATTTTTTTTCTTGGATTTATGGCCAATAGTACACTGATTTTACCGACTTTTTTGTTTTTGAGATTATATTTATATTTGTATGGTTTAGGGTTTAGGGTTTTAGTTTTAGAGTTTAGGGTTTTAGGTTTAGGGTTTAGGTAATGTTCTTGCATATGTAGGGAATATTCCTAATTTTTTTTCTTGGATTTATTGCCTGTACACGTTTTCTACCGTCTCTTTTGTTTTATGACATTTTATTTATAATTATAGGGTTTAGGGTTTAGGGGGTATTTTTTAGGGTTTAGGGTTTCAGGTTTAGGGTCAAGGTAATGTTCTTGCATATGTATGGAATATTCCTTATTTTTTTTCTTGGATTTATGGCCAATAGTACACGGGTTTTACCGACTTTTTTGTTTTTTGACATTTTATTTATATTTGTATGGTTTAGGGTTTAGGGTTTTGGTTTTAGGGTTTAGGGTTTTAGGTTTAGGATTTAGGTAATGTTTTTGCATATGTAGGGAATATTCCTCATTTTTTTTCTTGGATTTATGGCCAATAGTACACTGATTTTACCGACTTTTTTGTTTTTGAGATTATATTTATATTTGTATGGTTTAGGGTTTAGGGTTTTGGTTTTAGAGTTTAGGGTTTTAGGTTTAGGGTTTAGGTAATGTTCTTGCATATGTAGGGAATATTCCTAATTTTTTTTCTTGGATTTATTGCCTGTACACGTTTTCTACCGTCTCTTTTGTTTTACGACATTTTATTTATAATTATAGGGTTTAGGGTTTAGGGGGTATTTTTTAGGGTTTAGGGTTTCAGGTTTAGGGTCAAGGTAATGTTCTTGCATATGTATGGAATATTCCTTATTGTTTTTCTTGGATTTATGGCCAATAGTACACGGGTTTTACCGACTTTTTTGTTTTTTGACATTTTATTTATATTTGTATGGTTTAGGGTTTAGGGTTTTGGTTTTAGGGTTTAGGGTTTTAGGTTTAGGATTTAGGTAATGTTTTTGCATATGTAGGGAATATTCCTCATTTTTTTTCTTGGATTTATGGCCAATAGTATACTGATTTTACCGACTTTTTTGTTTTTGAGATTATATTTATATTTGTATGGTTTAGGGTTTAGGGTTTTGGTTTTAGAGTTTAGGGTTTTAGGTTTAGGGTTTAGGTAATGTTCTTGCATATGTAGGGAATATTCCTAATTTTTTTTCTTGGATTTATTGCCTGTACACGTTTTCTACCGTCTCTTTTGTTTTACGACATTTTATTTATAATTATAGGGTTTAGGGTTTAGGGGGTATTTTTTAGGGTTTAGGGTTTCAGGTTTAGGGTCAAGGTAATGTTCTTGCATATGTATGGAATATTCCTTATTTTTTTTCTTGGATTTATGGCCAATAGTACACGGGTTTTACCGACTTTTTTGTTTTTTGACATTTTATTTATATTTGTATGGTTTAGGGTTTAGGGTTTTGGTTTTAGGGTTTAGGGTTTTAGGTTTACGATTTAGGTAATGTTTTTGCATATGTAGGGAATATTCCTCATTTTTTTTCTTGGATTTATGGCCAATAGTATACTGATTTTACCGACTTTTTTGTTTTTGAGATTATATTTATATTTGTATGGTTTAGGGTTTAGAGTTTTGGTTTTAGAGTTTAGGGTTTTAGGTTTAGGGTTTAGGTAATGTTCTTGCATATGTAGGGAATATTCCTAATTTTTTTTCTTGGATTTATTGCCTGTACACGTTTTCTACCGTCTCTTTTGTTTTACGACATTTTATTTATAATTATAGGGTTTAGGGTTTAGGGGGTATGTTTTAGGGTTTAGGGTTTCAGGTTTAGGGTTAAGGTAATGTTCTTGCATATGTAGGGAATATTCCTTATTTTTTTTCATGGATTTATGGCCAATAGTACACGGGTTTTACCGACTTTTTTGTTTTTTGACATTTTATTTATATTTGTATGGTTTAGGGTTTAGGGTTTTGGTTTTAGGGTTTAGGGTTTTAGGTTTAGGATTTAGGTAATGTTTTTGCATATGTAGGGAATATTCCTCATTTTTTTTCTTGGATTTATGGCCAATAGTACACTGATTTTACCGACTTTTTTGTTTTTGAGATTATATTTATATTTGTATGGTTTAGGGTTTAGGGTTTTAGTTTTAGAGTTTAGGGTTTTAGGTTTAGGGTTTAGGTAATGTTCTTGCATATGTAGGGAATATTCCTAATTTTTTTTCTTGGATTTATTGCCTGTACACGTTTTCTACCGTCTCTTTTGTTTTACGACATTTTATTTATAATTATAGGGTTTAGGGTTTAGGGGGTATTTTTTAGGGTTTAGGGTTTCAGGTTTAGGGTCAAGGTAATGTTCTTGCATATGTATGGAATATTCCTTATTTTTTTTCTTGGATTTATGGCCAATAGTACACGGGTTTTACCGACTTTTTTGTTTTTTGACATTTTATTTATATTTGTATGGTTTAGGGTTTAGGGTTTTGGTTTTAGGGTTTAGGGTTTTAGGTTTAGGATTTAGGTAATGTTTTTGCATATGTAGGGAATATTCCTCATTTTTTTTCTTGGATTTATGGCCAATAGTATACTGATTTTACCGACTTTTTTGTTTTTGAGATTATATTTATATTTGTATGGTTTAGGGTTTAGGGTTTTGGTTTTAGAGTTTAGGGTTTTAGGTTTAGGGTTTAGGTAATGTTCTTGCATATGTAGGGAATATTCCTAATTTTTTTTCTTGGATTTATTGCCTGTACACGTTTTCTACCGTCTCTTTTGTTTTACGACATTTTATTTATAATTATAGGGTTTAGGGTTTAGGGGGTATTTTTTAGGGTTTAGGGTTTCAGGTTTAGGGTCAAGGTAATGTTCTTGCATATGTATGGAATATTCCTTATTTTTTTTCTTGGATTTATGGCCAATAGTACACGGGTTTTACCGACTTTTTTGTTTTTTGACATTTTATTTATATTTGTATGGTTTAGGGTTTAGGGTTTTGGTTTTAGGGTTTAGGGTTTTAGGTTTAGGATTTAGGTAATGTTTTTGCATACGTAGGGAATATTCCTCATTTTTTTTCTTGGATTTATGGCCAATAGTATACTGATTTTACCGACTTTTTTGTTTTTGAGATTATATTTATATTTGTATGGTTTAGGGTTTAGGGTTTTGGTTTTAGAGTTTAGGGTTTTAGGTTTAGGGTTTAGGTAATGTTCTTGCATATGTAGGGAATATTCCTAATTTTTTTTCTTGGATTTATTGCCTGTACACGTTTTCTACCGTCTCTTTTGTTTTACGACATTTTATTTATAATTATAGGGTTTAGGGTTTAGGGGGTATTTTTTAGGGTTTAGGGTTTCAGGTTTAGGGTCAAGGTAATGTTCTTGCATATGTATGGAATATTCCTTATTTTTTTTCTTGGATTTATGGCCAATAGTACACGGGTTTTACCGACTTTTTTGTTTTTTGACATTTTATTTATATTTGTATGGTTTAGGGTTTAGGGTTTTGGTTTTAGGGTTTAGGGTTTTAGGTTTACGATTTAGGTAATGTTTTTGCATATGTAGGGAATATTCCTCATTTTTTTTCTTGGATTTATGGCCAATAGTATACTGATTTTACCGACTTTTTTGTTTTTGAGATTATATTTATATTTGTATGGTTTAGGGTTTAGAGTTTTGGTTTTAGAGTTTAGGGTTTTAGGTTTAGGGTTTAGGTAATGTTCTTGCATATGTAGGGAATATTCCTAATTTTTTTTCTTGGATTTATTGCCTGTACACGTTTTCTACCGTCTCTTTTGTTTTACGACATTTTATTTATAATTATAGGGTTTAGGGTTTAGGGGGTATGTTTTAGGGTTTAGGGTTTCAGGTTTAGGGTTAAGGTAATGTTCTTGCATATGTAGGGAATATTCCTTATTTTTTTTCATGGATTTATGGCCAATAGTACACGGGTTTTACCGACTTTTTTGTTTTTTGACATTTTATTTATATTTGTATGGTTTAGGGTTTAGGGTTTTGGTTTTAGGGTTTAGGGTTTTAGGTTTAGGATTTAGGTAATGTTTTTGCATATGTAGGGAATATTCCTCATTTTTTTTCTTGGATTTATGGCCAATAGTACACTGATTTTACCGACTTTTTTGTTTTTGAGATTATATTTATATTTGTATGGTTTAGGGTTTAGGGTTTTGGTTTTAGAGTTTAGGGTTTTAGGTTTAGGGTTTAGGTAATGTTCTTGCATATGTAGGGAATATTCCTAATTTTTTTTCTTGGATTTATTGCCTGTACACGTTTTCTACCGTCTCTTTTGTTTTACGACATTTTATTTATAATTATAGGGTTTAGGGTTTAGGGGGTATGTTTTAGGGTTTAGGGTTTCAGGTTTAGGGTTAAGGTAATGTTCTTGCATATGTAGGGAATATTCCTTATTTTTTTTCATGGATTTATGGCCAATAGTACACGGGTTTTACCGACTTTTTTGTTTTTTGACATTTTATTTATATTTGTATGGTTTAGGGTTTAGGGTTTTGGTTTTAGGGTTTAGGGTTTTAGGTTTAGGATTTAGGTAATGTTTTTGCATATGTAGGGAATATTCCTCATTTTTTTTCTTGGATTTATGGCCAATAGTATACTGATTTTACCGACTTTTTTGTTTTTGAGATTATATTTATATTTGTATGGTTTAGGGTTTAGGGTTTTGGTTTTAGAGTTTAGGGTTTTAGGTTTAGGGTTTAGGTAATGTTCTTGCATATGTAGGGAATATTCCTAATTTTTTTTCTTGGATTTATTGCCTGTACACGTTTTCTACCGTCTCTTTTGTTTTACGACATTTTATTTATAATTATAGGGTTTAGGGTTTAGGGGGTATGTTTTAGGGTTTAGGGTTTCAGGTTTAGGGTTAAGGTAATGTTCTTGCATATGTAGGGAATATTCCTCATTTTTTTTCTTGGATTTATGGCCAATAGTACACGGGTTTTACCGACTTTTTTGTTTTTTGACATTTTATTTATATTTGTATGGTTTAGGGTTTAGGGTTTTGGTTTTAGGGTTTAGGGTTTTAGGTTTAGGATTTAGGTAATGTTTTTGCATATGTAGGGAATATTCCTCATTTTTTTTCTTGGATTTATGGCCAATAGTACACTGATTTTACCGACTTTTTTGTTTTTGAGATTATATTTATATTTGTATGGTTTAGGGTTTAGGGTTTTGGTTTTAGAGTTTAGGGTTTTAGGTTTAGGGTTTAGGTAATGTTCTTGCATATGTAGGGAATATTCCTAATTTTTTTTCTTGGATTTATTGCCTGTACACGTTTTCTACCGTCTCTTTTGTTTTACGACATTTTATTTATAATTATAGGGTTTAGGGTTTAGGGGGTATTTTTTAGGGTTTAGGGTTTCAGGTTTAGGGTCAAGGTAATGTTCTTGCATATGTAGGGAATATTCCTTATTTTTTTTCTTGGATTTATGGCCAATAGTACACGGGGTTTACCGACTTTTTTGTTTTTTGACATTTTATTTATATTTGTATGGTTTAGGGTTTAGGGTTTTGGTTTTAGGGTTTACGGTTTTAGGTTTAGGATTTAGGTAATGTTTTTGCATATGTAGGGAATATTCCTCATTTTTTTTCTTGGATTTATGGCCAATAGTATACTGATTTTACCGACTTTTTTGTTTTTGAGATTATATTTATATTTGTATGGTTTAGGGTTTAGGGTTTTGGTTTTAGAGTTTAGGGTTTTAGGTTTAGGGTTTAGGTAATGTTCTTGCATATGTAGGGAATATTCCTAATTTTTTTTCTTGGATTTATTGCCTGTACACGTTTTCTACCGTCTCTTTTGTTTTACGACATTTTATTTATAATTATAGGGTTTAGGGTTTAGGGGGTATTTTTTAGGGTTTAGGGTTTCAGGTTTAGGGTCAAGGTAATGTTCTTGCATATGTAGGGAATATTCCTTATTTTTTTTCTTGGATTTATGGCCAATAGTACACGGGGTTTACCGACTTTTTTGTTTTTTGACATTTTATTTATATTTGTATGGTTTAGGGTTTAGGGTTTTGGTTTTAGGGTTTAGGGTTTTAGGTTTAGGATTTAGGTAATGTTTTTGCATAAGTAGGGAATATTCCTCATTTTTTTTCTTGGATTTATGGCCAATAGTACACTGATTTTACCGACTTTTTTGTTTTTGAGATTATATTTATATTTGTATGGTTTAGGGTTTAGGGTTTTGGTTTTAGAGTTTAGGGTTTTAGGTTTAGGGTTTAGGTAATGTTCTTGCATATGTAGGGAATATTCCTAATTTTTTTTCTTGGATTTATTGCCTGTACACGTTTTCTACCGTCTCTTTTGTTTTACGACATTTTATTTATAATTATAGGGTCTAGGGTTTAGGGGGTATTTTTTAGGGTTTAGGGTTTCAGGTTTAGGGTCAAGGTAATGTTCTTGCATATGTATGGAATATTCCTTATTTTTTTTCTTGGATTTATGGCCAATAGTACACGGGTTTTACCGACTTTTTTGTTTTTTGACATTTTATTTATATTTGTATGGTTTAGGGTTTAGGGTTTTGGTTTTAGGGTTTAGGGTTTTAGGTTTAGGATTTAGGTAATGTTTTTGCATATGTAGGGAATATTCCTCATTTTTTTTCTTGGATTTATGGCCAATAGTATACTGATTTTACCGACTTTTTTGTTTTTGAGATTATATTTATATTTGTATGGTTTAGGGTTTAGGGTTTTGGTTTTAGAGTTTAGGGTTTTAGGTTTAGGGTTTAGGTAATGTTCTTGCATATGTAGGGAATATTCCTAATTTTTTTTCTTGGATTTATTGCCTGTACACGTTTTCTACCGTCTCTTTTGTTTTACGACATTTTATTTATAATTATAGGGTTTAGGGTTTAGGGGGTATGTTTTAGGGTTTAGGGTTTCAGGTTTAGGGTTAAGGTAATGTTCTTGCATATGTAGGGAATATTCCTTATTTTTTTTCATGGATTTATGGCCAATAGTACACGGGTTTTACCGACTTTTTTGTTTTTTGACATTTTATTTATATTTGTATGGTTTAGGGTTTAGGGTTTTGGTTTTAGGGTTTAGGGTTTTAGGTTTAGGATTTAGGTAATGTTTTTGCATATGTAGGGAATATTCCTCATTTTTTTTCTTGGATTTATGGCCAATAGTATACTGATTTTACCGACTTTTTTGTTTTTGAGATTATATTTATATTTGTATGGTTTAGGGTTTAGGGTTTTGGTTTTAGAGTTTAGGGTTTTAGGTTTAGGGTTTAGGTAATGTTCTTGCATATGTAGGGAATATTCCTAATTTTTTTTCTTGGATTTATTGCCTGTACACGTTTTCTACCGTCTCTTTTGTTTTACGACATTTTATTTATAATTATAGGGTTTAGGGTTTAGGGGGTATGTTTTAGGGTTTAGGGTTTCAGGTTTAGGGTTAAGGTAATGTTCTTGCATATGTAGGGAATATTCCTCATTTTTTTTCTTGGATTTATGGCCAATAGTACACGGGTTTTACCGACTTTTTTGTTTTTTGACATTTTATTTATATTTGTATGGTTTAGGGTTTAGGGTTTTGGTTTTAGGGTTTAGGGTTTTAGGTTTAGGATTTAGGTAATGTTTTTGCATATGTAGGGAATATTCCTCATTTTTTTTCTTGGATTTATGGCCAATAGTACACTGATTTTACCGACTTTTTTGTTTTTGAGATTATATTTATATTTGTATGGTTTAGGGTTTAGGGTTTTGGTTTTAGAGTTTAGGGTTTTAGGTTTAGGGTTTAGGTAATGTTCTTGCATATGTAGGGAATATTCCTAATTTTTTTTCTTGGATTTATTGCCTGTACACGTTTTCTACCGTCTCTTTTGTTTTACGACATTTTATTTATAATTATAGGGTTTAGGGTTTAGGGGGTATTTTTTAGGGTTTAGGGTTTCAGGTTTAGGGTCAAGGTAATGTTCTTGCATATGTAGGGAATATTCCTTATTTTTTTTCTTGGATTTATGGCCAATAGTACACGGGGTTTACCGACTTTTTTGTTTTTTGACATTTTATTTATATTTGTATGGTTTAGGGTTTAGGGTTTTGGTTTTAGGGTTTACGGTTTTAGGTTTAGGATTTAGGTAATGTTTTTGCATATGTAGGGAATATTCCTCATTTTTTTTCTTGGATTTATGGCCAATAGTATACTGATTTTACCGACTTTTTTGTTTTTGAGATTATATTTATATTTGTATGGTTTAGGGTTTAGGGTTTTGGTTTTAGAGTTTAGGGTTTTAGGTTTAGGGTTTAGGTAATGTTCTTGCATATGTAGGGAATATTCCTAATTTTTTTTCTTGGATTTATTGCCTGTACACGTTTTCTACCGTCTCTTTTGTTTTACGACATTTTATTTATAATTATAGGGTTTAGGGTTTAGGGGGTATTTTTTAGGGTTTAGGGTTTCAGGTTTAGGGTCAAGGTAATGTTCTTGCATATGTAGGGAATATTCCTTATTTTTTTTCTTGGATTTATGGCCAATAGTACACGGGGTTTACCGACTTTTTTGTTTTTTGACATTTTATTTATATTTGTATGGTTTAGGGTTTAGGGTTTTGGTTTTAGGGTTTAGGGTTTTAGGTTTAGGATTTAGGTAATGTTTTTGCATAAGTAGGGAATATTCCTCATTTTTTTTCTTGGATTTATGGCCAATAGTACACTGATTTTACCGACTTTTTTGTTTTTGAGATTATATTTATATTTGTATGGTTTAGGGTTTAGGGTTTTGGTTTTAGAGTTTAGGGTTTTAGGTTTAGGGTTTAGGTAATGTTCTTGCATATGTAGGGAATATTCCTAATTTTTTTTCTTGGATTTATTGCCTGTACACGTTTTCTACCGTCTCTTTTGTTTTACGACATTTTATTTATAATTATAGGGTCTAGGGTTTAGGGGGTATTTTTTAGGGTTTAGGGTTTCAGGTTTAGGGTCAAGGTAATGTTCTTGCATATGTATGGAATATTCCTTATTTTTTTTCTTGGATTTATGGCCAATAGTACACGGGTTTTACCGACTTTTTTGTTTTTTGACATTTTATTTATATTTGTATGGTTTAGGGTTTAGGGTTTTGGTTTTAGGGTTTAGGGTTTTAGGTTTAGGATTTAGGTAATGTTTTTGCATATGTAGGGAATATTCCTCATTTTTTTTCTTGGATTTATGGCCAATAGTATACTGATTTTACCGACTTTTTTGTTTTTGAGATTATATTTATATTTGTATGGTTTAGGGTTTAGGGTTTTGGTTTTAGAGTTTAGGGTTTTAGGTTTAGGGTTTAGGTAATGTTCTTGCATATGTAGGGAATATTCCTAATTTTTTTTCTTGGATTTATTGCCTGTACACGTTTTCTACCGTCTCTTTTGTTTTACGACATTTTATTTATAATTATAGGGTTTAGGGTTTAGGGGGTATGTTTTAGGGTTTAGGGTTTCAGGTTTAGGGTTAAGGTAATGTTCTTGCATATGTAGGGAATATTCCTTATTTTTTTTCATGGATTTATGGCCAATAGTACACGGGTTTTACCGACTTTTTTGTTTTTTGACATTTTATTTATATTTGTATGGTTTAGGGTTTAGGGTTTTGGTTTTAGGGTTTAGGGTTTTAGGTTTAGGATTTAGGTAATGTTCTTGCATATGTAGGGAATATTCCTCATTTTTTTTCTTGGATTTATGGCCAATAGTATACTGATTTTACCGACTTTTTTGTTTTTGAGATTATATTTATATTTGTATGGTTTAGGGTTTAGGGTTTTGGTTTTAGAGTTTAGGGTTTTAGGTTTAGGGTTTAGGTAATGTTCTTGCATATGTAGGGAATATTCCTAATTTTTTTTCTTGGATTTATTGCCTGTACACGTTTTCTACCGTCTCTTTTGTTTTACGACATTTTATTTATAATTATAGGGTTTAGGGTTTAGGGGGTATGTTTTAGGGTTTAGGGTTTCAGGTTTAGGGTTAAGGTAATGTTCTTGCATATGTAGGGAATATTCCTCATTTTTTTTCTTGGATTTATGGCCAATAGTACACGGGTTTTACCGACTTTTTTGTTTTTTGACATTTTATTTATATTTGTATGGTTTAGGGTTTAGGGTTTTGGTTTTAGGGTTTAGGGTTTTAGGTTTAGGATTTAGGTAATGTTTTTGCATATGTAGGGAATATTCCTCATTTTTTTTCTTGGATTTATGGCCAATAGTACACTGATTTTACCGACTTTTTTGTTTTTGAGATTATATTTATATTTGTATGGTTTAGGGTTTAGGGTTTTGGTTTTAGAGTTTAGGGTTTTAGGTTTAGGGTTTAGGTAATGTTCTTGCATATGTAGGGAATATTCCTAATTTTTTTTCTTGGATTTATTGCCTGTACACGTTTTCTACCGTCTCTTTTGTTTTACGACATTTTATTTATAATTATAGGGTTTAGGGTTTAGGGGGTATTTTTTAGGGTTTAGGGTTTCAGGTTTAGGGTCAAGGTAATGTTCTTGCATATGTAGGGAATATTCCTTATTTTTTTTCTTGGATTTATGGCCAATAGTACACGGGGTTTACCGACTTTTTTGTTTTTTGACATTTTATTTATATTTGTATGGTTTAGGGTTTAGGGTTTTGGTTTTAGGGTTTAGGGTTTTAGGTTTAGGATTTAGGTAATGTTTTTGCATATGTAGGGAATATTCCTCATTTTTTTTCTTGGATTTATGGCCAATAGTACACTGATTTTACCGACTTTTTTGTTTTTGAGATTATATTTATATATGTATGGTTTAGTGTTTAGGGTTTTGGTTTTAGAGTTTAGGGTTTTAGGTTTAGGGTTTAGGTAATGTTCTTGCATATGTAGGGAATATTCCTAATTTTTTTTCTTGGATTTATTGCCTGTACACGTTTTCTACCGTCTCTTTTGTTTTACGACATTTTATTTATAATTATAGGGTTTAGGGTTTAGGGGGTATGTTTTAGGGTTTAGGGTTTCAGGTTTAGGGTTAAGGTAATGTTCTTGCATATGTAGGGAATATTCCTTATTTTTTTTCTTGGATTTATGGCCAATAGTACACGGGTTTTACCGACTTTTTTGTTTTTTGACATTTTATTTATATTTGTATGGTTTAGGGTTTAGGGTTTTGGTTTTAGAGTTTAGGATTTTATGTATAGGTTTTAGGTAATGTTCTTGCATATGTAGGGAATATTCCTCATTTTTTTTCTTGGATTTATGGCCAATAGTACACTGATTTTACCGACTTTTTTGTTTTTGAGATTATATTTATATTTGTATGGTTTAGGGTTTAGGGTTTTGGTTTTAGAGTTTAGGGTTTTAGGTTTAGGGTTTAGGTAATGTTCTTGCATATGTAGGGAATATTCCTAATTTTTTTTCTTGGATTTATTGCCTGTACACGTTTTCTACCGTCTCTTTTGTTTTACGACATTTTATTTATAATTATAGGGTTTAGGGTTTAGGGGGTATGTTTTAGGGTTTAGGGTTTCAGGTTTAGGGTGAAGGTAATGTTCTTGCATATGTAGGGAATATTCCTTATTTTTTTTCTTGGATTTATGGCCAATAGTACACGGGTTTTACCGACTTTTTTGTTTTTTGACATTTTATTTATATTTGTATGGTTTAGGGTTTTGGTTTTAGCGTTTAGGATTTTAGGTTTAGGGTTTAGGTAATGTTCTTGCATATGTAGGGAATATTCCTCATTTTTTTTCTTGGATTTATGGCCAATAGTACACAGGTTTTACCGACTTTTTTGTTTTTTGACATTTTATTTATATTTGTATGGTTTAGGGTTTAGGATTTTGGTTTTAGAGTTTAGGATTTTAGGTTTAGGGTTTAGGTAATGTTCTTGCATATGTAGGGAATATTCCTCATTTTTTTTCTTGGATTTATGGCCTATAGTACACGGTTTCTACCGTCTTTTTTGTTTTACGACATTTTATTTATAATTATAGGGTTTAGGGTCTAGGGAGTATGTTTTAGGGTTTAGGGTTTCTGGTTTAGGGTTAAGGTAATGTTCTTGCATATGTAGGGAATATTCCTTATTTTTTTTCCTTGGATTTATGGCCAATAGTACACGGGTTTTACCGACTTTTTTGTTTTTGACATTTTATTTATATTTGTATGGTTTAGGGTTTAAGGTTTTGGTTTTAGGGTTTAGGGTTTTAGGTTTAGGATTTAGGTAATGTTCTTGCATATGTAGGGAATATTCCTCATTTTTTTTCCTTGGATTTATGGCCAATAGTACACGGGTTTTACCGACTTTTTTGTTTTTGAGATTTTATTTATATTTGTATGGTTTAGGTTTTAGGGTTTAGGGTTTTGGTTTTAGAGTTTAAGATTTTAGTTTTAGGGTTTAGGTAATGTTCTTGCATATGTAGGGAATATTCCTCATTTTTTTTCTTGGATTTATGGGCAATAGTACACAGGTTTTACCGACTTTTTTGTTTTTTGACATTTTATTTATATTTGTATGGTTTAGGGTTTAGGGTTTAGGGTTTAGGGTTTTGGTTTTAGGGTTTGGGGTTTTAGGTTTAGGATTTAGGTAATGTTCTTGCATATGTAGGGAATATTCCTCATTTTTTTTCTTGGATTTATGGCCAATAGTACATAGGTTTTACCGACTTTTTTGTTTTTTGACATTTTATTTATATTTGTATGGTTTAGGGTTTAGGGTTTTGGTTTTAGAGTTTAGGATTTTAGGTTTAGGGTTTAGGTAATGTTCTTGCATATGTAGGGAATATTCCTCATTTTTTTTCTTGGATTTATGGCCTATAGTACACGGTTTCTACCGTCTTTTTTGTTTTACGACATTTTATTTATAATTATGGGTTTTAGGGTTTAGGGTGTATGTTTTAGGGTTTAGGGTTTCAGGTTTAGGGTTAAGGTAATGTTCTTGCATATGTAGGGAATATTCCTTATTTTTTTCCTTGGATTTATGGCCAATATTACACGGGTTTTACCGATTTTTTTGTTTTTGACATTTTATTTATATTTGTATGGTTTAGGTTTTAGGGTTTAGGGTTTTGGTTTTAGAGTTTAAGATTTTAGGTTTAGGGTTTAGGTAATGTTCTTGCATATGTAGGGAATATTACTCATTTTTTTTCTTGGATTTATGGGCAATAGTACACAGGTTTTACCGACTTTTTTGTTTTTTGACATTTTATTTATATTTGTATGGTTTAGGGTTTAGGGTTTAGGGTTTTGGTTTTAGGTTTTAGGGTTTTAGGTTTAGGATTTAGGTAATGTTCTTGCATATGTAGGGAATATTCCTCATTTTCTTTCTTGGGTTTATGGCCAATAGTACACGGATTTTACCGACTTTTTTGTTTTTGAGATTTTATTTATATTTTATGGTTTCGGGTTTAGGGTTTTGGTTTTCGAGTTTAGGGTTTTAGGTTTAGGGTTTAGGTAATGTTCTTGCATATGTAGGGAATATTCCTCATTTTTTTTTCTTGGATTTATTGCCTGTACACGTTTTCTACCGTCTCTTTTGTTTTACGACATTTTATTTATAATTATAGGGTTTAGGGTTTAGGGGGTATGTTTTAGGGTTTAGGGTTTCAGGTTTAGGGTTAAGGTAATGTTCTTGCATATGTAGGGAATATTCCTTATTTTTTTTCTTGGATTTATGGCCAATAGTACACGGGTTTTACCGACTTTTTTGTTTTTGACATTTTATTTATATTTGTATGGTTTAGGTTTTAGGGTTTAGGGTTTTGGTTATAGGGTTTTAGGTTTAGGATTTAGGTAATGTTCTTGCATATGTAGGGAATATTCCTCATTTTTTTTCCTTGCATTTATGGCCAATAGTACACGGGTTTTACCGACTTTTTTGTTTTTCACATTTTTTTATATTTGTATGGTTTAGGTTTTAGGGATTAGGGTTTTGGTTTTAGAGTTTAAGATTTTAGGTTTAGGGTTTAGGTAATGTTCTTGCATATGTAGGGAATATTCCTCATTTTTTTTCTTGGATTTATGGGCAATAGTACACATGTTTTACCGACTTTTTTGTTTTTTGAAATTTTATTTATATTTGTATGGTTTAGGGTTTTGGTTTTAGGGTTTAGGGTTTTAGGTTTAGGATTTAGGTAATGTTCTTGCATATGTAGGGAATATTCCTCATTTTTTTTCTTGGATTTATGGCCAATAGTACATGGGTTTTACCGACTTTTTTGTTTTTTGACATTTTATTTATATTTGTATGGTTTAGGGTTTAGGGTTTTGGTTGTAGAGTTTAGGGTTTTAGGTTTAGGGTTTAGGTAATGTTCTTGCATATGTAGGGAATATTCCTCATTTTTTTTCTTGGATTTATTGCCTGTACACATTTTCTACCGTCTCTTTTGTTTTACGACATTTTATTTATAATTATAGGGTTTAGGGTCTAGGGGGTATGTTTTAGGGTTTAGGGTTTCAGGTTTAGGGTGAAGGTAATGTTCTTGCATATGTAGGGAATATTCCTTATTTTTTTTCTTGGATTTATGGCCAATAGTACACGGGTTTTACCGACTTTTTTGTTTTTGACATTTTATTTATATTTGTATGGTTTAGGTTTTAGGGTGTAGGGTTTTGGTTATAGGGTTTTAGGTTTAGGATTTAGGTAATGTTCTTGCATATGTAGGGAATATTCCTCATTTTTTTTCCTTGGATTTATGGCCAATAGTACACGGGTTTTACCGACTTTTTTGTTTTTGACATTTTATTTATATTTGTATGGTTTAGGTTTTAGGTTTTAGGGTTTTGGTTTTAGAGTTTAAGATTTTAGGTTTAGGGTTTAGGTAATGTTCTTGCATATGTAGGGAATATTCCTCATTTTTTTTCTTGGATTTATGGGCAATAGTACACACGGTTTACCGACTTTTTTGTTTTTTGACATTTTATTTATATTTGTATGGTTTAGGGTTTAGGGTTTAGGGTTTTGGTTTTAGAGTTTAGGATTTTAGGTTTAGGGTTTAGGTAATGTTCTTGCATATGTAGGGAATATTCCTCATTATTTTTCTTGGATTTATGGCCTATAGTACACGGTTTCTACCGTCTTTTTTGTTTTACGAAATTTTATTTACAATTATAGGTTTTAGGGTTTAGGGCGTATCTTTTAGGGTTTAGGGTTTCAGGTTTAGGGTTAAGGTAATGTTCTTGCATATGTAGGGAATATTCCTTATTTTTTTTCTTGGATTTATGGCCAATAGTACACGGGTTTTACCGACTTTTTTGTTTTTTGACATTTTATTTATATTTGTATGGTTTAGGGTTTAGGGTTTTGGTTTTAGGGTTTAGGGTTTTAGGTTTAGGATTTAGGTAATGTATTTGCATATGTAGGGAATATTCCTCATTTTTTTTCTTGGATTTATGGCCAATAGTACACTGATTTTACCGACTTTTTTGTTTTTGAGATTTTATTTATATTTGTATGGTTTAGGGTTTAGGGATTTGGTTTTAGAGTTTACGGTTTTATGTTTAGGGTTTAGGTAATGTTCTTGCATATGTAGGGAATATTCCTCATTTTTTTTCTTGGATTTATTGCATGTACACATTTTCTACCGTCTCTTTTGTTTTACGACATTTTATTTATAATTATAGGGTTTAGGGTTTAGGGGGTATGTTTTAGGGTTTAGGGTTTCAGGTTTAGGGTTAAGGTAATGTTCTTGCATATGTAGGGAATATTCCTTATTTTTTTTCTTGGATTTATGGCCAATAGTACACGGGTTTTACCGACTTTTTTGTTTTTTGACATTTTATTTATATTTGTATAGTTTAGGGTTTAGGGTTTTGGTTTTAGGGTTTAGGGTTTTAGGTTTAGGATTTAGGTAATGTTCTTGCATATGTAGGGAATATTCCTCATTTTTTTTCCTTGGATTTATGGCCAATAGTACACGGGTTTTACCGACTTTTTTGTTTTTGACATTTTATTTATATTTGTATGGTTTAGGTTTTAGGGTTTAGGGTTTGGTTTTAGAGTTTAAGATTTTAGGTTTAGGGTTTAGGTAATGTTCTTGCATATGTAGGGAATATTCCTCATTTTTTTTCTTGGATTTATGGGCAATAGTACACATGTTTTACCGACTTTTTTGTTTTTTGACATTTTATTTATATTTGTATGGTTTAGGGTTTTGGTTTTAGGGTTTAGGGTTTTAGGTTTAGGGTTAAGGTAATGCTCTTGCATATGTAGGGAATATTCCTTATTTTTTTTCTCGGATTTATGGCCAATAGTACACGGGTTTTACCGACTTTTTTGTTTTTTGACATTTTATTTATATTTGTATGCTTTAGGGTTTAGGGTTTAGGGTTTTGGTTTTAGTGTTTAGGGTTTTTGTTTTAGGGTTTCGGGTTTTAGGTTTCGGATTTAGGTAATGTTCTTGCATATGTAGGGAATATTCCTCATTTTTATTCTTGCATTTATGGCCTATAGTACACGTTTTCTACCGTCTTTTTTGTTTTACGACATTTTAATTATAATTATAGGTTTTAGTGTTTAGGGTGTATGTTTTAGGGTTTAGGGTTTCAGGTTTAGGGTTTAGGTAATGTTCTTGCATATGTAGGGAATATTCCTCATTTTTTTCTTGGATTTATGGCCTATAGTACACTGATTTTACCGACTTTTTTGTTTTTGAAATTTTATTTATATTTGTATGGTTTAGGGTTTAGGGTTTTGGTTTTAGAGTTTAGGGTTTTAGGTTTAGGGTTTAGGTAATGTTCTTGCATATGTAGGGAATATTCCTCATTTTTTTTCTTGGATTTATTGCCTGTACACGTTTTCTACCGTCTCTTTTGTTTTACGACATTTTATTTATAATTATAGGGTTTAGGGTTTAGGGGCTATGTTTTAGGGTTTAGGGTTTCAGGTTTAGGGTTAAGGTAATGTTCTTGCATATGTAGGGAATATTCCTTATTTTTTTTCTTGGATTTATGGCCAATAGTACACGGGTTTTACCGACTTTTTTGTTTTTTGACATTTTATTTATATTTGTATGGTTTAGGGTTTAGGGTTTTGGTTTTAGGGTTTAGGGTTTTAGGTTTAGGATTTAGGTAATGTTCTTACATATGTAGGGAATATTCCTCATTTTTTTTTCTTGGATTTATGACCAATAGTACACGGGTTTTACCGACTTTTTTGTTTTTGACATTTTATTTATATTTGTATGGTTTAGGTTTTAGGTTTTAGGGTTTTGGTTTTAGAGTTTAAGATTTTAGGTTTAGGGTTTAGGTAATGTTCTTGCATATGTAGGGAATATTCCTCATTTTTTTTCTTGGATTTATGGGCAATAGTACACAGGGTTTACCGACTTTTTTGTTTTTTGACATTTTATTTATATTTGTATGGTTTAGGGTTTAGGGCTTAGGGTTTTGGTTTTAGAGTTTAGGATTTTAGGTTTAGGGTTTAGGTAATGTTCTTGCATATGTAGGGAATATTCCTCATTTTTTTCTTGGATTTATGGCCTATAGTACACTGATTTTACCGACTTTTTTGTTTTTGAAATTTTATTTATATTTGTATGGTTTAGGGTTTAGGGTTTTGGTTTTAGAGTTTAGGGTTTTATGTTTAGGGTTTAGGTAATGTTCTTGCATATGTAGGGAATATTCCTCATTTTTTTTCTTGGATTTATTGCCTGTACACATTTTCTACCGTCTCTTTTGTTTTACGACATTTTATTTATAATTATAGGGTTTAGGGTTTAGGGGGTATGTTTTAGGGTTTAGGGTTTAGGGTTTAGGGTTAAGGTAATGTTCTTGCATATGTAGGGAATATTCCTTATTTTTTTTCTTGGATTTATGGCCAATAGTACACGGGTTTTACCGACTTTTTTGTTTTTTGACATTTTATTTATATTTGTATAGTTTAGGGTTTAGGGTTTTGGTTTTAGGTTTTAGGGTTTTAGGTTTAGGATTTAGGTAATGTTCTTGCATATGTAGGGAATATTCCTCATTTTTTTTCCTTGGATTTGTGGCCAATAGTACACGGGTTTTACAAACTTTTTTGTTTTTGACATTTTATTTATATTTGTATGGTTTAGGTTTTGGGGTTTAGGGTTTTGGTTTTAGAGTTTAAGATTTTACGTTTAGGGTTTAGGTAATGTTCTTGCATATGTAGGGAATATTCCTCATTTTTTTTCTTGGATTTATGGGCAATAGTACACATGTTTTACCGACTTTTTTGTTTTTTGACATTTTATTTATATTTGTATGGTTTAGGGTTTTGGTTTTAGGGTTTAGGGTTTTAGGTTTAGGATTTAGGTAATGTTCTTGCATATGTAGGGAATATTCCTCATTTTTTTTCTTGGATTTATGGCCAATAGTACATGGGTTTTATCGACTTTTTTGTTTTTTGACATTTTATTTATATTTGTATGGTTTAGGGTTTAGGGTTTTGGTTTTAGAGTTTAGGGTTTTAGGTTTAGGGTTTAGGTAATGTTCTTGCATATGTAGGGAATATTCCTCATTTTTTTTCTTGGATTTATTGCCTGTACACGTTTTCTACCGTCTCTTTTGTTTTACGACATTTTATTTATAATTATAGGTTTTAGGGTTTAGGGTGTATGTTTCAGGGTTTAGGGTTTCAGGTTTAGGGTTAAGGTAATGTTCTTGCATATGTAAGGAATATTCCTCATTTTTCTTCTTGGATTTATGGCCTATAGTACACGGTTTCTACCGTCTTTTTTGTTTTACGACATTTTATTTATAATTATAGGTTTTAGGGTTTAGGGTGTATGTTTTAGGGTTTAGGGTTTCAGGTTTAGGGTTAAGGTAATGTTATTGCATATGTAGGGAATATTCCTTATTTTTTTTCTTGGATTTATGGCCAATAGTACACGGGTTTTACCGACTTTTTTGTTTTTTGACATTTTATTTATATTTGTATGGTTTAGGGTTTAGGGTTTTGGTTTTAGGGTTTAGTGTTTTAGGTTTAGGATTTAGGTAATGTTTTTGCATATGTAGGGAATATTCCTCATTTTTTTTCTTGGATTTATGGCCAATAGTACACTGATTTTACCGACTTTTTTGTTTTTGAGATTTTATTTATATTTGTATGGTTTAGGGTTTAGGCTTTTGGTGTTAGAGTTTAGGGTTTTCGGTTTAGGGTTTAGGTAATGTTCTTGCATATGTAGGGAATATTCCTCATTTTTTTTCTTGGATTTATTGCCTGTACACGTTTTCTACCGTCTCTTTTGTTTTACGACATTTTATTTATAATTATAGGGTTTAGGGTTTAGAGGGTATGTTTTAGGGTTTAGGGTTTCAGGTTTAGGGTTAAGGTAATGTTCTTGCATATGTAGGGAATATTCCTTATTTTTTTTCTTGGATTTATGGCCAATAGTACACGGGTTTTACCGACTTTTTTGTTTTTTGACATTTTATTTATATTTGTATGGTTTAGGGTTTAGGGTTTTGGTTTTAGGGTTTAGGGTTTTAGGTTTAGGATTTAGCTAAGGTTCTTTCATATGTAGGGAATATTCCTCATTTTTTTTCCTTGGATTTATGGCCAATAGTACACGGGTTTTACCGACTTTTTTGTTTATGACATTTTATTTATATTTGTATGGTTTAGGTTTAGGGTTTAGGGTTTTGGTTTTAGAGTTTAAGATTTTAGGTTTAGGGTTTAGGTAATGTTCTTGCATATGTAGGGAATATTCCTCATTTTTCTTCTTGGATATATGGTCAATAGTACACAGGTTTTACCGACTTTTTTGTTTTACGACATTTTATTTATAATTATAGGTTTTAGGGTTTAGGGTGTATGTTTCAGGGTTTAGGGTTTCAGGTTTAGGGTTAAGGTAATGTTCTTGCATATGTAAGGAATATTCCTCATTTTTCTTCTTGGATTTATGGCCTATAGTACACGGTTTCTACCGTCTTTTTTGTTTTACGACATTTTATTTATAATTATAGGTTTTAGGGTTTAGGGTGTATGTTTTAGGGTTTAGGGTTTCAGGTTTAGGGTTAAGGTAATGTTATTGCATATGTAGGGAATATTCCTTATTTTTTTTCTTGGATTTATGGCCAATAGTACACGGGTTTTACCGACTTTTTTGTTTTTTGACATTTTATTTATATTTGTATGGTTTAGGGTTTAGGGTTTTGGTTTTAGGGTTTAGTGTTTTAGGTTTAGGATTTAGGTAATGTTTTTGCATATGTAGGGAATATTCCTCATTTTTTTTCTTGGATTTATGGCCAATAGTACACTGATTTTACCGACTTTTTTGTTTTTGAGATTTTATTTATATTTGTATGGTTTAGGGTTTAGGCTTTTGGTGTTAGAGTTTAGGGTTTTCGGTTTAGGGTTTAGGTAATGTTCTTGCATATGTAGGGAATATTCCTCATTTTTTTTCTTGGATTTATTGCTTGTACACGTTTTCTACCGTCTCTTTTGTTTTACGACATTTTATTTATATTTATAGGGTTTAGGGTTTAGGGGGTATGTTTTAGGGTTTAGGGTTTC
This sequence comes from Primula vulgaris, assembly GCA_963920805.1. Classification (NCBI taxonomy): domain Eukaryota; kingdom Viridiplantae; phylum Streptophyta; class Magnoliopsida; order Ericales; family Primulaceae; genus Primula; species Primula vulgaris. The sequence continues at coordinate 738,826 of CAWUCN010000065.1, forward strand.
AGGTTTAGGGTTAAGGTAATGTTCTTGCATATGTAGGGAATATTCCTTATTTTTTTTCTTGGATTTATGGCCAATAGTACACGGGTTTTACCGACTTTTTTGTTTTTTGACATTTTATTTATATTTGTATGGTTTAGGGTTTAGGGTTTTGGTTTTAGGGTTTAGGGTTTTAGGTTTAGGATTTAGGTAAGGTTCTTTCATATGTAGGGAATATTCCTCAATTTTTTTCCTTGGATTTATGGCCAATAGTACACGGGTTTTACCGACTTTTTTGTTTTTGACATTTTATTTATATTTGTATGGTTTAGGATTTAGGGTTTAGGGTTTTCGTTTTAGAGTTTAAGATTTTAGGTTTAGGGTTTAGGTAATGTTCTTGCATATGTAGGGAATATTCCTCATTTTTCTTCTTGGATTTATGGCCAATAGTACACAGGTTTTACCGACTTTTTTGTTTTAGGACATTTTATTTATAATTATAGGTTTTAGGGTTTAGGGTGTATGTTTCAGGGTTTAGGGTTTCAGGTTTAGGGTTAAGGTAATGTTCTTGCATATGTAGGGAATATTCCTCATTTTTCTTCTTGGATTTATGGCCTATAGTACACGGTTTCTACCGTCTTTTTTGTTTTACGACATTTTATTTATAATTATAGGTTTTAGGGTTTAGGGTGTATGTTTTAGGGTTTAGGGTTTCAGGTTTAGGGTTAAGGTAATGTTCTTGCATATGTAGGGAATATTCCTTATTTTTTTTCTTGGATTTACGGCCAATAGTACACGGGTTTTACCGACTTTTTTGTTTTTTGACATTTTATTTATATTTGTATGGTTTAGGGTTTAGGGTTTTAGGGTTTTCGTTTTAGAGTTTAAGATTTTAGGTTTAGGGTTTAGGTAATGTTCTTGCATATGTAGGGAATATTCCTCATTTTTCTTCTTGGATTTATGGCCTATAGTACACGGTTTCTACCGTCTTTTTTGTTTTACGACATTTTATTTATAATTATAGGTTTTAGGGTTTAGGGTGTATGTTTTAGGGTTTAGGGTTTTAGGTTTAGAATTTAGGTAATGCTTTTGCATATGTAGGGAATATTCCTCATTTTTTTTCTTGGATTTATGGCCAATAGTAGACTGATTTTACCGACTTTTTTGTTTTTGAAATTTTATTTATATTTGTATGGTTTAGGGTTTAGGCTTTTGGTGTTAGAGTTTAGGGTTTTAGGTTTAGGGTTTAGGTAATGTTCTTGCATATGTAGGGAATATTCCTCATTTTTTTTCTTGGATTTATTGCCTGTACACGTTTTCTACCGTCTCTTTTGTTTTACGACATTTTATTTATAATTATAGGGTTTAGGGTTTAGGGGGTATGTTTTAGGGTTTAGGGTTTCAGGTTTAGGGTTAAGGTAATGTTCTTGCATATGTAGGGAATATTCCTCATTTTTCTTCTTGGATTTATGGCCTATAGTACACGGTTTCTACCGTCTTTTTTGTTTTACGACATTTTATTTATAATTATAGGTTTTAGGGTTTAGGGTGTATGTTTTAGGGTTTAGGGTTTCAGGTTTAGGGTTAAGGTAATGTTCTTGCATATGTAGGGAATATTCCTTATTTTTTTTCTTGGATTTATGGCCAATAGTACACGGGTTTTACCGACTTTTTTGTTTTTTGACATTTTATTTATATTTGTATGGTTTAGGGTTTAGAGTTTTGGTTTTAGGGTTTAGTGTTTTAGGTTTAGGATTTAGGTAATGTTTTTGCATATGTAGGGAATATTCCTCATTTTTTTTCTTGGATTTATGGCCAATAGTACACTGATTTTACCGACTTTTTTGTTTTTGAGATTTTATTTATATTTGTATGGTTTAGGGTTTAGGCTTTTGGTGTTAGAGTTTAGGGTTTTCGGTTTAGGGTTTAGGTAATGTTCTTGCATATGTAGGGAATATTCCTCATTTTTTTTCTTGGATTTATTGCCTGTACACGTTTTCTACCGTCTCTTTTGTTTTACGACATTTTATTTATAATTATAGGGTTTAGGGTTTAGAGGGTATGTTTTAGGGTTTAGGGTTTCAGGTTTAGGGTTAAGGTAATGTTCTTGCATATGTAGGGAATATTCCTTATTTTTTTTCTTGGATTTATGGCCAATAGTACACGGGTTTTACCGACTTTTTTGTTTTTTGACATTTTATTTATATTTGTATGGTTTAGGGTTTAGGGTTTTGGTTTTAGGGTTTAGGGTTTTAGGTTTAGGATTTAGCTAAGGTTCTTTCATATGTAGGGAATATTCCTCATTTTTTTTCCTTGGATTTATGGCCAATAGTACACGGGTTTTACCGACTTTTTTGTTTATGACATTTTATTTATATTTGTATGGTTTAGGTTTAGGGTTTAGGGTTTTGGTTTTAGAGTTTAAGATTTTAGGTTTAGGGTTTAGGTAATGTTCTTGCATATGTAGGGAATATTCCTCATTTTTCTTCTTGGATATATGGCCAATAGTACACAGGTTTTACCGACTTTTTTGTTTTACGACATTTTATTTATAATTATAGGTTTTAGGGTTTAGGGTGTATGTTTCAGGGTTTAGGGTTTCAGGTTTAGGGTTAAGGTAATGTTCTTGCATATGTAAGGAATATTCCTCATTTTTCTTCTTGGATTTATGGCCTATAGTACACGGTTTCTACCGTCTTTTTTGTTTTACGACATTTTATTTATAATTATAGGTTTTAGGGTTTAGGGTGTATGTTTTAGGGTTTAGGGTTTCAGGTTTAGGGTTAAGGTAATGTTATTGCATATGTAGGGAATATTCCTTATTTTTTTTCTTGGATTTATGGCCAATAGTACACGGGTTTTACCGACTTTTTTGTTTTTTGACATTTTATTTATATTTGTATGGTTTAGGGTTTAGGGTTTTGGTTTTAGGGTTTAGTGTTTTAGGTTTAGGATTTAGGTAATGTTTTTGCATATGTAGGGAATATTCCTCATTTTTTTTCTTGGATTTATGGCCAATAGTACACTGATTTTACCGACTTTTTTGTTTTTGAGATTTTATTTATATTTGTATGGTTTAGGGTTTAGGCTTTTGGTGTTAGAGTTTAGGGTTTTCGGTTTAGGGTTTAGGTAATGTTCTTGCATATGTAGGGAATATTCCTCATTTTTTTTCTTGGATTTATTGCCTGTACACGTTTTCTACCGTCTCTTTTGTTTTACGACATTTTATTTATAATTATAGGGTTTAGGGTTTAGAGGGTATGTTTTAGGGTTTAGGGTTTCAGGTTTAGGGTTAAGGTAATGTTCTTGCATATGTAGGGAATATTCCTTATTTTTTTTCTTGGATTTATGGCCAATAGTACACGGGTTTTACCGACTTTTTTGTTTTTTGACATTTTATTTATATTTGTATGGTTTAGGGTTTAGGGTTTTGGTTTTAGGGTTTAGGGTTTTAGGTTTAGGATTTAGCTAAGGTTCTTTCATATGTAGGGAATATTCCTCATTTTTTTTCCTTGGATTTATGGCCAATAGTACACGGGTTTTACCGACTTTTTTGTTTATGACATTTTATTTATATTTGTATGGTTTAGGTTTAGGGTTTAGGGTTTTGGTTTTAGAGTTTAAGATTTTAGGTTTAGGGTTTAGGTAATGTTCTTGCATATGTAGGGAATATTCCTCATTTTTCTTCTTGGATATATGGTCAATAGTACACAGGTTTTACCGACTTTTTTGTTTTACGACATTTTATTTATAATTATAGGTTTTAGGGTTTAGGGTGTATGTTTCAGGGTTTAGGGTTTCAGGTTTAGGGTTAAGGTAATGTTCTTGCATATGTAAGGAATATTCCTCATTTTTCTTCTTGGATTTATGGCCTATAGTACACGGTTTCTACCGTCTTTTTTGTTTTACGACATTTTATTTATAATTATAGGTTTTAGGGTTTAGGGTGTATGTTTTAGGGTTTAGGGTTTCAGGTTTAGGGTTAAGGTAATGTTATTGCATATGTAGGGAATATTCCTTATTTTTTTTCTTGGATTTATGGCCAATAGTACACGGGTTTTACCGACTTTTTTGTTTTTTGACATTTTATTTATATTTGTATGGTTTAGGGTTTAGGGTTTTGGTTTTAGGGTTTAGTGTTTTAGGTTTAGGATTTAGGTAATGTTTTTGCATATGTAGGGAATATTCCTCATTTTTTTTCTTGGATTTATGGCCAATAGTACACTGATTTTACCGACTTTTTTGTTTTTGAGATTTTATTTATATTTGTATGGTTTAGGGTTTAGGCTTTTGGTGTTAGAGTTTAGGGTTTTCGGTTTAGGGTTTAGGTAATGTTCTTGCATATGTAGGGAATATTCCTCATTTTTTTTCTTGGATTTATTGCTTGTACACGTTTTCTACCGTCTCTTTTGTTTTACGACATTTTATTTATATTTATAGGGTTTAGGGTTTAGGGGGTATGTTTTAGGGTTTAGGGTTTCAGGTTTAGGGTTAAGGTAATGTTCTTGCATATGTAGGGAATATTCCTTATTTTTTTTCTTGGATTTATGGCCAATAGTACACGGGTTTTACCGACTTTTTTGTTTTTTGACATTTTATTTATATTTGTATGGTTTAGGGTTTAGGGTTTTTTTTTTAGGGTTTAGGGTTTTAGGTTTAGGATTTAGGTAAGGTTCTTTCATATGTAGGGAATATTCCTCAATTTTTTTCCTTGGATTTATGGCCAATAGTACACGGGTTTTACCGACTTTTTTGTTTTTGACATTTTATTTATATTTGTATGGTTTAGGATTTAGGGTTTAGGGTTTTCGTTTTAGAGTTTAAGATTTTAGGTTTAGGGTTTAGGTAATGTTCTTGCATATGTAGGGAATATTCCTCATTTTTCTTCTTGGATTTATGGCCAATAGTACACAGGTTTTACCGACTTTTTTGTTTTACGACATTTTATTTATAATTATAGGTTTTAGGGTTTAGGGTGTATGTTTCAGGGTTTAGGGTTTCAGGTTTAGGGTTAAGGTAATGTTCTTGCATATGTAGGGAATATTCCTCATTTTTCTTCTTGGATTTATGGCCTATAGTACACGGTTTCTACCGTCTTTTTTGTTTTACGACATTTTATTTATAATTATAGGTTTTAGGGTTTAGGGTGTATGTTTTAGGGTTTAGGGTTTCAGGTTTAGGGTTAAGGTAATGTTCTTGCATATGTAGGGAATATTCCTTATTTTTTTTCTTGGATTTACGGCCAATAGTACACGGGTTTTACCGACTTTTTTGTTTTTTGACATTTTATTTATATTTGTATGGTTTAGGGTTTAGGGTTTTAGGGTTTTCGTTTTAGAGTTTAAGATTTTAGGTTTAGGGTTTAGGTAATGTTCTTGCATATGTAGGGAATATTCCTCATTTTTCTTCTTGGATTTATGGCCTATAGTACACGGTTTCTACCGTCTTTTTTGTTTTACGACATTTTATTTATAATTATAGGTTTTAGGGTTTAGGGTGTATGTTTTAGGGTTTAGGGTTTTAGGTTTAGAATTTAGGTAATGCTTTTGCATATGTAGGGAATATTCCTCATTTTTTTTCTTGGATTTATGGCCAATAGTAGACTGATTTTACCGACTTTTTTGTTTTTGAAATTTTATTTATATTTGTATGGTTTAGGGTTTAGGCTTTTGGTGTTAGAGTTTAGGGTTTTAGGTTTAGGGTTTAGGTAATGTTCTTGCATATGTAGGGAATATTCCTCATTTTTTTTCTTGGATTTATTGCCTGTACACGTTTTCTACCGTCTCTTTTGTTTTACGACATTTTATTTATAATTATAGGGTTTAGGGTTTAGGGGGTATGTTTTAGGGTTTAGGGTTTCAGGTTTAGGGTTAAGGTAATGTTCTTGCATATGTAGGGAATATTCCTTATTTTTTTTCTTGGATTTATGGCCAATAGTACACGGGTTTTACCGACTTTTTTGTTTTTTGACATTTTATATATATTTGTATGGTTTAGGGTTTAGGGTTTTGGTTTAAGGGTTTAGGGTTTTAGGTTTAGGATTTAGCTAAGGTTCTTTCATATGTAGGGAATATTCCTCATTTTTTTTCCTTGGATTTATGGCCAATAGTACACGGGTTTTACCGACTTTTTTGTTTTTGACATTTTATTTATATTTGTATGGTTTAGGTTTTAGGGTTTAGGGTTTTGGTTTTAGAGTTTAAGATTTTAGGTTTAGGGTTTAGGTAATGTTCTTGCATATGTAGGGAATATTCCTCATTTTTTTTCTTGGATTTATGGCCAATAGTACACAGGTTTTACCGACTTTTTTGTTTTTTGACATCTTATTTATATTTGTATGGTTTAGGGTTTAGGGTTTTGGTTTTAGAGTTTAGGATTTTAGGTTTAGGGTTTAGGTAATGTTCTTGCATATGTAGGGAATATTCCTCATTTTTCTTCTTGGATTTATGGCCTATAGTACACGGTTTCTACCGTCTTTTTTGTTTTACGACATTTTATTTATACTTATAGGTTTTAGGGTTTAGGGTGTATGTTTTAGGGTTTAGGGTTTCAGGTTTAGGGTTAAGGTAATGTTCTTGCATATGTAGGGAATATTCCTTATTTTTGTTCTTGGATTTATGGCCAATAGTACACGGGTTTTACCGACTTTTTTGTTTTTTGACATTTTATTTATATTTGTATGGTTTAGGGTTTAGGGTTTTGGTTTTAGGGTTTAGGGTTTTAGGTTTAGGATTTAGGTAATGTTTTTGCATATGTAGGGAATATTCCTCATTTTTTTTCTTGGATTTATGGCCAATAGTACACTGATTTTACCGACTTTTTTGTTTTTGAGATTTTATTTATATTTGTATGGTTTAGGGTTTAGGCTTTTGGTGTTAGAGTTTAGGGTTTTCGGTTTAGGGTTTAGGTAATGTTCTTGCATATGTAGGGAATATTCCTCATTTTTTTTCTTGGATTTATTGCCTGTACACGTTTTCTACCGTCTCTTTTGTTTTACGACATTTTATTTATAATTATAGGGTTTAGGGTTTAGGGGGTATGTTTTAGGGTTTAGGGTTTCAGGTTTAGGGTTAAGGTAATGTTCTTGCATATGTAGGGAATATTCCTTATTTTTTTTCTTGGATTTATGGCCAATAGTACACGGGTTTTACCGACTTTTTTGTTTTTTGACATTTTATTTATATTTGTATGGTTTAGGGTTTAGGGTTTTGGTTTTAGGGTTTAGGGTTTTAGGTTTAGGATTTAGGTAATGTTCTTGCATATGCAGGGAATATTCCTCATTTTTTTTCCTTGGCTTTATGGCCAATAGTACACGGGTTTTACCGACTTTTTTGTTTTTGACATTTTATTTATATTTGTATGGTTTAGGTTTTAGGGTTTAGGGTTTTGGTTTTAGAGTTTAAGATTTTAGGTTTAGGGTTTAGGTAATGTTCTTGCATATGTAGGGAATATTCCTCATTTTTTTTCTTGGATTTATGGGCAATAGTACACAGGTTTTACCGACTTTTTTGTTTTTTGACATTTTATTTATATTTGTATGGTTTAGGGTTTTGGTTTTAGGGTTTAGGGTTTTAGGTTTAGGATTTAGGTAATGTTCTTGCATATGTAGGGAATATTCCTCATTTTTTTTCTTTGATTTATGGCCAATAGTACATAGGTTTTACCGACTTTTTTGTTTTTTGACATTTTATTTATATTTGTATGGTTTAGGGTTTAGGGTTTTGGTTTTAGAGTTTAAGATTTTAGGTTTAGGGTTTAGGTAATGTTCTTGCATATGTAGGGAATATTCCTCATTTTTTTTCTTGGATTTATGGGCAATAGTACACAGGTTTTACCGACTTTTTTGTTTTTTGACATTTTATTTATATTTGTATGGTTTAGGGTTTAGGGTTTAGGGTTTTGGTTTTAGGGTTTAGGGTTTTAGGTTTAGGATTTAGGTAATGTTCCTGCATATGTAGGGAATATTCCTCATTTTCTTTCTTGGGTTTATGGCCAATAGTACACGGATTTTACCGACTTTTTTGTTTTTGAGATTTTATTTATATTTGTATGGTTTCGGGTTTAGGGTTTAGGGTTTTGGTTTTCGAGTTTAGGGTTTTAGGTTTAGGGTTTAGGTAATGTTCTTGCATATGTAGGGAATATTCCTCATTTTTTTTCTTGGATTTATTGCCAATAGTACACTGATTTTACCGACTTTTTTGTTTTTGAGATTTTATTTATATTTGTATGGTTTAGGGTTTAGGCTTTTGGTTTTAGAGTTTAGGGTTTTAGGTTTAGGGTTTAGGTAATGTTCTTGCATATGTAGGGAATATTCCTCATTTTTTTTCTTGGATTTATTGCCTGTACACGTTTTCTACCGTCTCTTTTGTTTTACGACATTTTATTTATAATTATAGGGTTTAGGGTTTAGGTGGTATGTTTTAGGGTTTAGGGTTTCAGGTTTAGGGTTAAGGTAATGTTCTTGCATATGTAGGGAATATTCCTTATTTTTTTTCTTGGATTTATGGCCAATAGTACACGGGTTTTACCGACTTTTTTGTTTTTTGACATTTTATTTATATTTGTATAGTTTAGGGTTTAGGGTTTTGGTTTTAGGGTTTAGGGTTTTAGGTTTAGGATTTAGGTAATGTTCTTGCATATGTAGGGAATATTCCTCATTTTTTTTCCTTGGATTTATGGCCAATAGTACACGGGTTTTACCGACTTTTTTGTTTTTGACATTTTATTTATATTTGTATGGTTTAGGTTTTAGGGTTTAGGGTTTTGGTTTTAGAGTTTAAGATTTTAGGTTTAGGGTTTAGGTAATGTTCTTGCATATGTAGGGAATATTCCTCATTTTTTTCCTTGGATTTATGGCCAATAGTACACGGGTTTTACCGACTTTTTTGTTTTTTGACATTTTATTTATATTTGTATGGTTTAGGGTTTAGGGTTTAGGGTTTTGGTTTTAGGGTTTAGGGTTTTAGGTTTAGGATTTAGGTAATGTTCTTGCATATGTAGGGAATATTCCTCATTTTCTTTCTTGGGTTTATGGCCAATAGTACACGGATTTTACCGACTTTTTTGTTTTTGAGATTTTATTTATATTTGTATGGTTTCGGGTTTAGGCTTTTGGTTTTCGAGTTTAGGGTTTTAGGTTTAGGGTTTAGGTAATGTTCTTGCATATGTAGGGAATATTCCTCATTTTTTTTCTTGGATTTATTGCCTGCACACGTTTTCTACCGTCTCTTTTGTTTTACGACATTTTATTTATAATTATAGGGTTTAGGGTTTAGGGGGTATGTTTTAGGGTTTAGGGTTTCAGGTTTAGGGTTAAGGTAATGTTCTTGCATATGTAGGGAATATTCCTTATTTTTTTTCTTGGATTTATGGCCAATAGTACACGGGTTTTACCGACTTTGTTGTTTTTGACATTTTATTTATATTTGTATGGTTTAGGTTTTAGGGTTTAGGGTTTTGGTTATAGGGTTTTAGGTTTAGGATTTAGGTAATGTTTTTGCATATGTAGGGAATATTCCTCATTTTTTTTCTTGGATTTATGGCCAATAGTACACTGATTTTACCGACTTTTTTGTTTTTGAGATTTTATTTATATTTGTATGGTTTAGGGTTTAGGCTTTTGGTGTTTGAGTTTAGGGTTTTAGGTTTAGGGTTTAGGTAATGTTCTTGCATATGTAGGGAATATTCCTCATTTTTTTTCTTGGATTTATTGCCTGTACACGTTTTCTACCGTCTCTTTTGTTTTACGACATTTTATTTATAATTATAGGGTTTAGGGGGTATGTTTTAGGGTTTAGGGTCTCAGGTTTAGGGTTAAGGTAATGTTCTTGCATATGTAGGGAATATTCCTTATTTTTTTTCTTGGATTTATGGCCAATAGTACACGGTTTTTACCGACTTTTTTGTTTTTTGACATTTTATTTATATTTGTATGGTTTAGGGTTTAGGGTTTTGGTTTTAGGGTTTAGGGTTTAGGATTTAGGTAATGTTCTTGCATATGTAGGGAATATTCCTCATTTTTTTTCTTGGATTTATGGCCAATAGTACATAGGTTTTACCGACTTTTTTGTTTTTTGACATTTTATTTATATTTGTATGGTTTAGGGTTTAGGGTTTTGGTTTTAGAGTTTAGTATTTTAGGTTTAGGGTTTAGGTAATGTTCTTGCATATGTAGGGAATATTCCTCATTTTTTTTCTTGGATTTATGGGCAATAGTACACAGGTTTTACCGACTTTTTTGTTTTTTGACATTTTATTTATATTTGTATGGTTTAGGGTTTAGGGTTTTGGTTTTAGGGTTTAGGGTTTTAGGTTTAGGATTTAGGTAATGTTCTTGCATATGTAGGGAATATTCCTCATTTTTTTTCTTGGATTTATGGCCAATAGTACATAGGTTTTACCGACTTTTTTGTTTTTTGACATTTTATTTATATTTGTATGGTTTAGGGTTTAGGGTTTTGGTTTTAGGGTTTAGGGTTTTAGGTTTAGGATTTAGGTAATGTTCTTGCATATGCAGGGAATATTCCTCATTTTTTTTCCTTGGCTTTATGGCCAATAGTACACGGGTTTTACCGACTTTTTTGTTTTTGACATTTTATTTATATTTGTATGGTTTAGGTTTTAGGGTTTAGGGTTTTGGGTTTAGAGTTTAAGATTTTAGGTTTAGGGTTTAGGTAATGTTCTTGCATATGTAGGGAATATTCCTCATTTTTTTGCTTGGATTTATGGGCAATAGTACACAGGTTTTACCGACTTTTTTGTTTTTTGACATTTTATTTATATTTGTATGGTTTAGGGTTTAGGGTTTAGGGTTTTGGTTTTAGGGTTTAGGGTTTTAGGTTTAGGATTTAGGTAATGTTCTTGCATATGTAGGGAATATTCCTCATTTTCTTTCTTGGGTTTATGGCCAATAGTACACGGATTTATCGACTTTTTTGTTTTTGAGATTTTATTTATATTTGTATGGTTTCGGGTTTAGGGTTTTGGTTTTCGAGTTTGGGGTTTTAGGTTTAGGGTTTAGGTAATGTTCTTGCATATGTAGGGAATATTCCTCATTTTTTTTCTTGGATTTATTGCCTGCACACGTTTTCTACCGTCTCTTTTGTTTTATGACATTTTATTTATAATTATAGGGTTTAGGGTTTAGGGGGTATGTTTTAGGGTTTAGGGTTTCAGGTTTAGGGTTAAGGTAATGTTCTTGCATATGTAGGGAATATTCCTTATTTTTTTTCTTGGATTTATGGCCAATAGTACACGGGTTTTACCGACTTTGTTGTTTTTGACATTTTATTTATATTTGTATGGTTTAGGTTTTAGGGTTTAGGGTTTTGGTTATAGGGTTTTAGGTTTAGGATTTAGGTAATGTTCTTGCATATGTAGGGAATATTCCTCATTTTTTTTCCTTGGATTTATGGCCAATAGTACACGGGTTTTACCGACTTTTTTGTTTTTGACATTTTATTTATATTTGTATGGTTTAGGTTTTAGGGTTTAGGGTTTTGGTTTTAGAGTTTAAGATTTTAGGTTTAGGGTTTAGGTAATGTTCTTGCATATGTAGGGAATATTCCTCATTTTTTTTCTTGGATTTATGGCCAATAGTACACAGGTTTTACCGACTTTTTTGTTTTTTGACATTTTATTTATATTTGTATGGTTTAGGGTTTAGGGTTTTGGTTTTAGAGTTTAGGATTTTAGGTTTAGGGTTTAGGTAATGTTCTTGCATATGTAGGGAATATTCCTCATTTTTCTTCTTGGATTTATGGCCTATAGTACACGGTTTCTACCGTCTTTTTTGTTTTACGACATTTTATTTATAATTATAGGTTTTAGGGTTTAGGGTGTATGTTTTAGGGTTTAGGGTTTCAGGTTTAGGGTTAAGGTAATGTTCTTGCATATGTAGGGAATATTCCTTATTTTTTTTCTTGGATTTATGGCCAATAGTACACGGGTTTTACCGACTTTTTTGTTTTTTGACATTTTATTTATATTTGTATAGTTTAGGGTTTAGGGTTTTGGTTTTAGGGTTTAGGGTTTTAGGTTTAGGATTTAGGTAATGTTCTTGCATATGTAGGGAATATTCCTCATTTTTTTTCCTTGGATTTATGGCCAATAGTACACGGGTTTTACCGACTTTTTTGTTTTTGACATTTTATTTATATTTGTATGGTTTAGGTTTTAGGGTTTAGGGTTTTGGTTTTAGAGTTTAAGATTTTAGGTTTAGGGTTTAGGTAATGTTCTTGCATATGTAGGGAATATTCCTCATTTTTTTCCTTGGATTTATGGCCAATAGTACATGGGTTTTACCGACTTTTTTGTTTTTTGACATTTTATTTATATTTGTATGGTTTAGGGTTTTGGTTTTAGGGTTTAGGGTTTTAGGTTTAGGATTTAGGTAATGTTCTTGCATATGTAGGGAATATTCCTCATTTTTTTTCTTGGATTTATGGCCAATAGTACATAGGTTTTACCGACTTTTTTGTTTTTTGACATTTTATTTATATTTGTATGGTTTAGGGTTTAGGGTTTTGGTTTTAGAGTTTAGTATTTTAGGTTTAGGGTTTAGGTAATGTTCTTGCATATGTAGGGAATATTCCTCATTTTTTTTCTTGGATTTATGGCCTATAGTACACGGTTTCTACCGACTTTTTTGTTTTACGACATTTTATTTATAATTATAGGTTTTAGGGTGTATGTTTTAGGGTTTAGGGTTTCAGGTTTAGGGTTAAGGTAATGTTCTTGCATATGTAGGGAATATTCCTTATTTTTTTTCTTGGATTTATGGCCAATAGTACACGGGTTTTACCGACTTTTTTGTTTTTTGACATTTTATTTATATTTGTATGGTTTAGGGTTTAGGGTTTTGGTTTTAGGGTTTAGGGTTTTAGGTTTAGGATTTAGGTAATGTTCTTGCATATGCAGGGAATATTCCTCATTTTTTTTCCTTGGCTTTATGGCCAATAGTACACGGGTTTTACCGACTTTTTTGTTTTTGACATTTTATTTATATTTGTATGGTTTAGGTTTTAGGGTTTAGGGTTTTGGGTTTAGAGTTTAAGATTTTAGGTTTAGGGTTTAGGTAATGTTCTTGCATATGTAGGGAATATTCCTCATTTTTTTTCTTGGATTTATGGGCAATAGTACACAGGTTTTACCGACTTTTTTGTTTTTTGACATTTTATTTATATTTGTATGGTTTAGGGTTTAGGGTTTTGGTTTTAGGGTTTAGGGTTTTAGGTTTAGGATTTAGGTAATGTTCTTGCATATGTAGGGAATATTCCTTATTTTCTTTCTTGGGTTTATGGCCAATAGTACACGGATTTATCGACTTTTTTGTTTTTGAGATTTTATTTATATTTGTATGGTTTCGGGTTTAGGGTTTTGGTTTTCGAGTTTGGGGTTTTAGGTTTAGGGTTTAGGTAATGTTCTTGCATATGTAGGGAATATTCCTCATTTTTTTTCTTGGATTTATTGCCTGCACACGTTTTCTACCGTCTCTTTTGTTTTACGACATTTTATTTATAATTATAGGGTTTAGGGTTTAGGGGGTATGTTTTAGGGTTTAGGGTTTCAGGTTTAGGGTTAAGGTAATGTTCTTGCATATGTAGGGAATATTCCTTATTTTTTTTCTTGGATTTATGGCCAATAGTACACGGGTTTTACCGACTTTGTTGTTTTTGACATTTTATTTATATTTGTATGGTTTAGGTTTTAGGGTTTAGGGTTTTGGTTATAGTGTTTTAGGTTTAGGATTTAGGTAATGTTCTTGCATATGTAGGGAATATTCCTCATTTTTTTTCCTTGGATTTATGGCCAATAGTACACGGGTTTTACCGACTTTTTTGTTTTTGACATTTTATTTATATTTGTATGGTTTAGGTTTTAGGGTTTAGGGTTTTGGTTTTAGAGTTTAAGATTTTAGGTTTAGGGTTTAGGTAATGTTCTTGCATATGTAGGGAATATTCCTCATTTTTTTTCTTGGATTTATGGCCAATAGTACACAGGTTTTACCGACTTTTTTGTTTTTTGACATTTTATTTATATTTGTATGGTTTAGGGTTTAGGGTTTTGGTTTTAGAGTTTAGGATTTTAGGTTTAGGGTTTAGGTAATGTTCTTGCATATGTAGGGAATATTCCTCATTTTTCTTCTTGGATTTATGGCCTATAGTACACGGTTTCTACCGTCTTTTTTGTTTTACGACATTTTATTTATAATTATAGGTTTTAGGGTTTAGGGTGTATGTTTTAGGGTTTAGGGTTTCAGGTTTAGGGTTAAGGTAATGTTCTTGCATATGTAGGGAATATTCCTTTTTTTTTTCTTGGATTTATGGCCAATAGTACACGGGTTTTACCGACTTTTTTGTTTTTTGACATTTTATTTATATTTGTATGGTTTAGGGTTTAGGGTTTTGGTTTTAGGGTTTAGGGTTTTAGGTTTAGGATTTAGGTAATGTTCTTGCATATGTAGGGAATATTCCTCATTTTTTTTCCTTGGATTTATGGCCAATATTACACGGGTTTTACCGACTTTTTTGTTTTTGACATTTTATTTATATTTGTATGGTTTAGGTTTTAGGGTTTAGGGTTTTGGTTTTAGAGTTTAAGATTTTAGGTTTAGGGTTTAGGTAATGTTCTTGCATATGTAGGGAATATTCCTCATTTTTTTTCTTGGATTTATGGGCAATAGTACACAGGTTTTACCGACTTTTTTGTTTTTTGACATTTTATTTATATTTGTATGGTTTAGGGTTTTGGTTTTAGGGTTTAGGGTTTTAGGTTTAGGATTTAGGTAATGTTCTTGCATATGTAGGGAATATTCCTCATTTTTTTTCTTGGATTTATGGCCAATAGTACATAGGTTTTACCGACTTTTTTGTTTTTTGACATTTTATTTATATTTGTATGGTTTAGGGTTTAGGGTTTTGGTTTTAGAGTTTAGTATTTTAGGTTTAGGGTTTAGGTAATGTTCTTGCATATGTAGGGAATATTCCTCATTTTTTTTCTTGGATTTATGGCCTATAGTACACGGTTTCTACCGACTTTTTTGTTTTACGACATTTTATTTATAATTATAGGTTTTAGGGTGTATGCTTTAGGGTTTAGGGTTTCAGGTTTAGGGTTAAGGTAATGTTCTTGCATATGTAGGGAATATTCCTTATTTTTTTTCTTGGATTTATGGCCAATAGTACACGGGTTTTACCGACTTTTTTGTTTTTTGACATTTTATTTATATTTGTATGGTTTAGGGTTTAGGGTTTTGGTTTTAGGGTTTAGGGTTTTAGGTTTAGGATTTAGGTAATGTTCTTGCATATGCAGGGAATATTCCTCATTTTTTTTCCTTGGCTTTATGGCCAATAGTACACGGGTTTTACCGACTTTTTTGTTTTTAACATTTTATTTATATTTGTATGGTTTAGGTTTTAGGGTTTAGGGTTTTGGGTTTAGAGTTTAAGATTTTAGGTTTAGGGTTTAGGTAATGTTCTTGCATATGTAGGGAATATTCCTCATTTTTTTTCTTGGATTTATGGGCAATAGTACACAGGTTTTACCGACTTTTTTGTTTTTTGACATTTTATTTATATTTGTATGGTTTAGGGTTTAGGGTTTAGGGTTTTGGTTTTAGGGTTTAGGGTTTTAGGTTTAGGATTTAGGTAATGTTCTTGCATATGTAGGGAATATTCCTCATTTTCTTTCTTGGGTTTATGGCCAATAGTACACGGATTTATCGACTTTTTTGTTTTTGAGATTTTATTTATATTTGTATGGTTTCGGGTTTAGGGTTTTGGTTTTCGAGTTTGGGGTTTTAGGTTTAGGGTTTAGGTAATGTTCTTGCATATGTAGGGAATATTCCTCATTTTTTTTCTTGGATTTATTGCCTGCACACGTTTTCTACCGTCTCTTTTGTTTTACGACATTTTATTTATAATTATAGGGTTTAGGGTTTAGGGGGTATGTTTTAGGGTTTAGGGTTTCAGGTTTAGGGTTAAGGTAATGTTCTTGCATATGTAGGGAATATTCCTTATTTTTTTTCTTGGATTTATGGCCAATAGTACACGGGTTTTACCGACTTTGTTGTTTTTGACATTTTATTTATATTTGTATGGTTTAGGTTTTAGGGTTTAGGGTTTTGGTTATAGGGTTTTAGGTTTAGGATTTAGGTAATGTTCTTGCATATGTAGGGAATATTGCTCATTTTTTTTCCTTGGATTTATGGCCAATAGTACACGGGTTTTACCGACTTTTTTGTTTTTGACATTTTATTTATATTTGTATGGTTTAGGTTTTAGGGTTTAGGGTTTTGGTTTTAGAGTTTAAGATTTTAGGTTTAGGGTTTAGGTAATGTTCTTGCATATGTAGGGAATATTCCTCATTTTTTTTCTTGGATTTATGGCCAATAGTACACGGGTTTTACCGACTTTTTTGTTTTTTGACATTTTATTTATATTTGTATGGTTTAGGGTTTAGGGTTTTGGTTTTAGAGTTTAGGATTTTAGGTTTAGGGTTTAGGTAATGTTCTTGCATATGTAGGGAATATTCCTCATTTTTCTTCTTGGATTTATGGCCTATAGTACACGGTTTCTACCGTCTTTTTTGTTTTACGACATTTTATTTATAATTATAGGTTTTAGGGTTTAGGGTGTATGTTTTAGGGTTTAGGGTTTCAGGTTTAGGGTTAAGGTAATGTTCTTGCATATGTAGGGAATATTCCTTTTTTTTTTCTTGGATTTATGGCCAATAGTACACGGGTTTTACCGACTTTTTTGTTTTTTGACATTTTATTTATATTTGTATGGTTTAGGGTTTAGGGTTTTGGTTTTAGGGTTTAGGGTTTTAGGTTTAGGATTTAGGTAATGTTCTTGCATATGTAGGGAATATTCCTCATTTTTTTTCCTTGGATTTATGGCCAATATTACACGGGTTTTACCGACTTTTTTGTTTTTGACATTTTATTTATATTTGTATGGTTTAGGTTTTAGGGTTTAGGGTTTTGGTTTTAGAGTTTAAGATTTTAGGTTTAGGGTTTAGGTAATGTTCTTGCATATGTAGGGAATATTCCTCATTTTTTTTCTTGGATTTATGGGCAATAGTACACAGGTTTTACCGACTTTTTTGTTTTTTGACATTTTATTTATATTTGTATGGTTTAGGGTTTAGGGTTTAGGGTTTTGGTTTTAGGGTTTAGGGTTTTAGGTTTAGGATTTAGGTAATGTTCTTGCATATGTAGGGAATATTCCTCATTTTCTTTCTTGGGTTTATGGCCAATAGTACACGGATTTATCGACTTTTTTGTTTTTGAGATTTTATTTATATTTGTATGGTTTCGGGTTTAGGGTTTTGGTTTTCGAGTTTAGGGTTTTAGGTTTAGGGTTTAGGTAATGTTCTTGCATATGTAGGGAATATTCCTCAATTTTTTTCTTCGATTTATTGCCTGCACACGTTTTCTACCGTCTCTTTTGTTTTACGACATTTTATTTATAATTATAGGGTTTAGGGTTTAGGGGGTATGTTTTAGGGTTTAGGGTTTCAGGTTTAGGGTTAAGGTAATGTTCTTGCATATGTAGGGAATATTCCTTATTTTTTTTCTTGGATTTATGGCCAATAGTACACGGGTTTTACCGACTTTGTTGTTTTTGACATTTTATTTATATTTGTATGGTTTAGGTTTTAGGGTTTAGGGTTTTGGTTATAGGGTTTTAGGTTTAGGATTTAGGTAATGTTCTTGCATATGTAGGGAATATTCCTCATTTTTTTTCCTTGGATTTATGGCCAATAGTACACGGGTTTTACCGACTTTTTTGTTTTTGACATTTTATTTATATTTGTATGGTTTAGGTTTTAGGGTTTAAGGTTTTGGTTTTAGAGTTTAAGATTTTAGGTTTAGGGTTTAGGTAATGTTCTTGCATATGTAGGGAATATTCCTCATTTTTTTTCTTGGATTTATGGGCAATAGTACACGGGTTTTACCGACTTTTTTGTTTTTTGACATTTTATTTATATTTGTATGGTTTAGGGTTTAGGGTTTTGGTTTTAGAGTTTAGTATTTTAGGTTTAGGGTTTAGGTAATGTTCTTGCATATGTAGGGAATATTCCTCATTTTTTTTCTTGGATTTATTGCCAATAGTACATAGGTTTTACCGACTTTTTTGTTTTTTGACATTTTATTTATATTTGTATGGTTTAGGGTTTAGGGTTTTGGTTTTAGAGTTTAGTATTTTAGGTTTAGGGTTTAGGTAATGTTCTTGCATATGTAGGGAATATTCCTCATTTTTTTTCTTGGATTTATTGCCTATAGTACACGGTTTCTACCGACTTTTTTGTTTTACGACATTTTATTTATAATTATAGGTTTTAGGGTGTATGTTTTAGGGTTTAGGGTTTCAGGTTTAGGGTTAAGGTAATGTTCTTGCATATGTAGGGAATATTCCTTATTTTTTTTCTTGGATTTATGGCCAATAGTACACGGGTTTTACCGACTTTTTTGTTTTTTGACATTTTATTTATATTTGTATGGTTTAGGGTTTAGGGTTTTGGTTTTAGGGTTTAGGGTTTTAGGTTTAGGATTTAGGTAATGTTCTTGCATATGCAGGGAATATTCCTCATTTTTTTTCCTTGGCTTTATGGCCAATAGTACACGGGTTTTACCGACTTTTTTGTTTTTGACATTTTATTTATATTTGTATGGTTTAGGTTTTAGGGTTTAGGGTTTTGGTTTTAGAGTTTAAGATTTTAGGTTTAGGGTTTAGGTAATGTTCTTGCATATGTAGGGAATATTCCTCATTTTTTTTCTTGGATTTATGGGCAATAGTACACAGGTTTTACCGACTTTTTTGTTTTTTGACATTTTATTTATATTTGTATGGTTTAGGGTTTAGGGTTTAGGGTTTTGGTTTTAGGGTTTAGGGTTTTAGGTTTAGGATTTAGGTAATGTTCTTGCATATGTAGGGAATATTCCTCATTTTCTTTCTTGGGTTTATGGCCAATAGTACACGGATTTATCGACTTTTTTGTTTTTGAGATTTTATTTATATTTGTATGGTTTCGGGTTTAGGGTTTTGGTTTTCGAGTTTAGGGTTTTAGGTTTAGGGTTTAGGTAATGTTCTTGCATATGTAGGGAATATTCCTCATTTTTTTTCTTGGATTTATTGCCTGCACACGTTTTCTACCGTCTCTTTTGTTTTACGACATTTTATTTATATTTATAGGGTTTAGGGTTTAGGGGGTATGTTTTAGGGTTTAGGGTTTCAGGTTTAGGGTTAAGGTAATGTTCTTGCATATGTAGGGAATATTCCTTATTTTTTTTCTTGGATTTATGGCCAATAGTACACAGGTTTTACCGACTTTGTTGTTTTTGACATTTTATTTATATTTGTATGGTTTAGGTTTTAGGGTTTAGGGTTTTGGTTATAGGGTTTTAGGTTTAGGATTTAAGTAATGTTCTTGCATATGTAGGGAATATTCCTCATTTTTTTTCCTTGGATTTATGGCCAATAGTACACGGGTTTTACCAACTTTTTTGTTTTTGACATTTTATTTATATTTGTATGGTTTAGGTTTTAGGGTTTAGGGTTTTGGTTTTAGAGTTTAAGATTTTAGGTTTAGGGTTTAGGTAATGTTCTTGCATATGTAGGGAATATTCCTTATTTTTTTTCTTGGATTTATGGCCTATAGTACACGGTTTCTACCGTCTTTTTTGTTTTACGACATTTTATTTATAATTATAGGTTTTAGGGTTTAGGGTGTATGTTTTAGGGTTTAGGGTTTCAGGTTTAGGGTTAAGGTAATGTTCTTGCATATGTAGGGAATATTCCTTTTTTTTTTTCTTGGATTTATGGCCAATAGTACACGGGTTTTACCGACTTTTTTGTTTTTGAGATTTTATTTATATTTGTATTGTTTAGGGTTTAGGCTTTTGGTTTTAGAGTTTAGGGTTTTAGGTTTAGGGTTTAGGTAATGTTCTTGCATATGTAGGGAATATTCCTCATTTTTTTTCTTGGATTTATTGCCTGTACACGTTTTCTACCGTCTCTTTTGTTTTACGACATTTTATTTATAATTGTAGGGTTTAGGGTTTAGGTGGTATGTTTTAGGGTTTAGGGTTTCAGGTTTAGGGTTAAGGTAATGTTCTTGCATATGTAGGGAATATTCCTTTTTTTTTTTCTTGGATTTATGGCCAATAGTACACGGGTTTTACCGACTTTTTTGTTTTTTGACATTTTATTTATATTTGTATAGTTTAGGGTCTAGGGTTTTGGTTTTAGGGTTTAGGGTTTTAGGTTTAGGATTTAGGTAATGTTCTTGCATATGTAGGGAATATTCCTCATTTTTTTTCCTTGGATTTATGGCCAATAGTACACGGGTTTTACCGACTTTTTTGTTTTTGACATTTTATTTATATTTGTATGGTTTAGGTTTTAGGGTTTAGGGTTTTGGTTTTAGAGTTTAAGATTTTAGGTTTAGGGTTTAGGTAATGTTCTTGCATATGTAGGGAATATTCCTCATTTTTTTTCTTGGATTTATGGGCAATAGTACACAGGTTTTACCGACTTTTTTGTTTTTTGACATTTTATTTATATTTGTATGGTTTAGGGTTTTGGTTTTAGGGTTTAGGGTTTTAGGTTTAGGATTTAGGTAATGTTCTTACATATGTAGGGAATATTCCTCTTTTTTTTCTTGGATTTATGGCCAATAGTACATGGTTTTTACCGACTTTTTTGTTTTTTGACATTTTATTTATATTTGTATGGTTTAGGGTTTAGGGTTTTGGTTTTAGAGTTTAGGGTTTTAGGTTTAGGGCTTAGGTAATGTTCTTGCATATGTAGGGAATATTCCTCATTTTTTTTCCTTGGATTTATGGCCAATATTACACGGGTTTTACCGACTTTTTTGTTTTTGACATTTTATTTATATTTGTATGGTTTAGGTTTTAGGGTTTAGGGTTTTGGTTTTAGAGTTTAAGATTTTAGGTTTAGGGTTTAGGTAATGTTCTTGCATATGTAGGGAATATTCCTCATTTTTTTTCTTGGATTTATGGGCAATAGTACACAGGTTTTACCGACTTTTTTGTTTTTTGACATTTTATTTATATTTGTATGGTTTAGGGTTTAGGGTTTAGGGTTTTTGTTTTAGGGTTTAGGGTTTTAGGTTTAGGATTTAGGTAATGTTTTTGCATATGTAGGGAATATTCCTCATTTTTTTTCTTGGATTTATTGCCAATAGTACACTGATTTTACCGACTTTTTTGTTTTTGAGATTTTATTTATATTTGTATGGTTTAGGGTTTAGGGTTTTGGTTTTAGAGTTTAGGGTTTTAGGTTTAGGGTTTAGGTAATGTTCTTGCATATGTAGGGAATATTCCTCATTTTTTTTCTTGGATTTATTGCCTGTACACGTTTTCTACCGTCTCTTTTGTTTTACGACATTTTATTTATAATTATAGGGTTTAGGGTTTAGGTGGTATGTTTTAGGGTTTAGGGTTTCAGGTTTAGGGTTAAGGTAATGTTCTTGCATATGTAGGGAATATTCCTTATTTTTTTTCTTGGATTTATGGCCAATAGTACACGGGTTTTACCGACTTTTTTGTTTTTTGACATTTTATTTATATTTGTATAGTTTAGGGTTTAGGGTTTTGGTTTTAGGGTTTAGGGTTTTAGGTTTAGGGTTTAGGTAATATTCTTGCATATGTCGGGAATATTCCTCATTTTTTTTCCTTGGATTTATGGCCAATAGTACACGGGTTTTACCGACTTTTTTGTTTTTGACATTTTATTTATATTTGTATGGTTTAGGTTTTAGGGTTTAGGGTTTTGGTTTTAGAGTTTAAGATTTTAGGTTTAGGGTTTAGGTAATGTTCTTGCATATGTAGGGAATATTCCTCATTTTTTTTCTTGGATTTATGGGCAATAGTACACAGGTTTTTACCGACTTTTTTGTTTTTTGACATTTTATTTATATTTGTATGGTTTAGGGTTTTGGTTTTAGGGTTTAGGTTTTTAGGTTTAGGATTTAGGTAATGTTCTTGCATATGTAGGGAATATTCCTCATTTTTTTTCTTCGATTTATGGCCAATAGTACGTGGGTTTTACCGACTTTTTTGTTTTTTGACATTTTATTTATATTTGTATGGTTTAGGGTTTAGGGTTTTGGTTTTAGAGTTTAGGGTTTTAGGTTTAGGGTTTAGGTAATGTTCTTGCATATGTAGGGAATATTCCTCATTTTTTTTCTTGGATTTATTGCCTGTACACGTTTTCTACCGTCTCTTTTGTTTTACAACATTTTATTTATAATTATAGGGTTTAGGGTTTAGGGGGTATGTTTTAGGGTTTAGGGTTTCAGGTTTAGGGTTAAGGTAATGTTCTTGCATATGTAGGGAATATTCCTTATTTTTTTTCTTGGATTTATGGCCAATAGTACACGGGTTTTACCGACTTTTTTGTTTTTGACATTTTATTTATATTTGTATGGTTTAGGTTTTAGGGTTTAGGGTTTTGGTTATAGGGTTTTAGGTTTAGGATTTAGGTAATGTTCTTGCATATGTAGGGAATATTCCTCATTTTTTTTCCTTGGATTTATGGCCAATAGTACACGGGTTTTACCGACTTTTTTGTTTTTGACATTTTATTTATATTTGTATGGTTTAGGTTTTAGGGTTTAGGGTTTTGGTTTTAGAGTTTTAGATTTGAGGTTTAGGGTTTAGGTAATGTTCTTGCATATGTAGGGAATATTCCTTCATTTTTTTTCTTGGATTTATGGGCAATAGTACACAGGTTTTACCGACTTTTTTGTTTTTTGACATTTTATTTATATTTGTATGGTTTAGGGTTTAGGGTTTAGGGTTCTGGTTTTAGGGTTTAGGGTTTCAGGTTTAGGGTTAAGGTAATGTTCTTGCATATGTAGGGAATATTCCTTATTTTTTTTCTTGGATTTATGGCCAATAGTACACGGGTTTTATCGACTTTTTTGTTTTTTGACATTTTATTTATATTTGTATGGTTTAGGGTTTAGGGTTTAGGGTTCTGGTTTTAGGGTTTAGGGTTTTAGGTTTAGGATTTAGGTAATGTTCTTGCATATGTAGGGAATATTCCTCATTTTTTTTCCTTGGATTTATGGCCAATAGTACACGGGTTTTACCGACTTTTTTGTTTTTGACATTTTATTTATATTTGTATGGTTTAGGTTTTAGGGTTTAGGGTTTTGATTTTAGAGTTTAAGATTTTAGGTTTAGGGTTTAGGTAATGTTCTTGCATATGTAGGGAATATTCCTTCATTTTTTTTCTTGGATTTATGGGCAATAGTACACAGGTTTTACCGACTTTTTTGTTTTTTGAGATTTTATTTATATTTGTATGGTTTAGGGTTTAGGGTTTAGGGTTCTGGTTTTAGGGTTTAGGGTTTGAGGTTTAGGATTTAGGTAATATTCTTGCATATGTAGGGAATATTCCTCATTTTTTTTCTTGGATTTATGGCCAATAGTACATGGGTTTTACCGACTTTTTTGTTTTTTGACATTTTATTTATATTTGTATGGTTTAGGGTTTAGGGTTTTGGTTTCAGGGTTTAGGATTTTAGGTTTAGGGTTTAGGTAATGTTCTTGCATATGTAGGGAATATTCCTCATTTTTTTTCTTGGATTTATGGCCTATAGTACACGGTTTCTACCGTCTTTTTTGTTTTACGACATTTTATTTATAATTATAGGTTTTAGGGTTTAGGGTGTATGTTTTAGGGTTTAGGGTTTCAGGTTTAGGGTTTAGGTAATGTTCTTGCATATGTAGGGAATATTCCTTATTTTTTTTCTTGGATTTATGGGCAATAGTACACGGGTTTTACCGACTTTTTTGTTTTTTGACATTTTATTTATATTTGTATGGTTTAGGGTTTAGGGTTTTGGTTTTAGGGTTTAGGGTTTTAGGTTTAGGATTTAGGTAATGTTTTTGCATATGTAGGGAATATTCCTCATTTTTTTTCTTGGATTTATGGCCAATAGTACATGGGTTTTACCGACTTTTTTGTTTTGTGACATTTTATTTATATTTGTATGGTTTAGGGTTTAGGGTTTTGGTTTCAGGGTTTAGGAATTTAGGTTTAGGGTTTAGGTAATGTTCTTGCATATGTAGGGAATATTCCTCATTTTTTTTCTTGGATTTATGGCCCATAGTACACGGTTTCTACCGTCTTTTTTGTTTTACGACATTTTATTTATAATTATAGGTTTTAGGGTTTAGGGTGTATGTTTTAGGGTTTAGGATTTCAGGTTTAGGGTTAAGGTAATGTTCTTGCATATGTAGGGAATATTCCTTATTTTTTTTCTTGGATTTATGGCCAATAGTACACGGGTTTTACCGACTTTTTTGTTTTTTGACATTTTATTTATATTTGTATGGTTTAGGGTTTAGGGTTTTGGTTTTAGGGTTTAGGGTTTTAGGTTTAGGATTTAGGTAATGTTTTTGCATATGTAGGGAATATTCGTCATTTTTTTTCTTGGATTTATGGCCAATAGTACATGGGTTTTACCGACTTTTTTGTTTTGTGACATTTTATTTATATTTGTATGGTTTAGGGTTTAGGGTTTTGGTTTCAGGGTTTAGGAATTTAGGTTTAGGGTTTAGGTAATGTTCTTGCATATGTAGGGAATATTCCTCATTTTTTTTCTTGGATTTATGGCCCATAGTACACGGTTTCTACCGTCTTTTTTGTTTTACGACATTTTATTTATAATTATAGGTTTTAGGGTTTAGGGTGTATGTTTTAGGGTTTAGGATTTGAGGTTTAGGGTTAAGGTAATGTTCTTGCATATGTAGGGAATATTCCTTATTTTTTTTCTTGGATTTATGGCCAATAGTACACGGGTTTTACCGACTTTTTTGTTTTTTGACATTTTATTTATATTTGTATGGTTTAGGGTTTAGGGTTTTGGTTTTAGGGTTTAGGGTTTTAGGTTTAGGATTTAGGTAATGTTCTTGCATATGTAGGGAATATTCGTCATTTTTTTTCCTTGGATTTATGGCCAATAGTACACGGGTTTAACCGACTTTTTTGTTTTTGACATTTTATTTATATTTGTATGGTTTAGTTTTTAGGGTTTAGGGTTTTGGTTTTAGAGTTTAAGATTTTAGTTTTAGGGTTTAGGTAATGTTCCTGCATATGTAGGGAATATTCCTCATTTTTTTTCTTGGATTTATGGGCAATAGTACACAGGTTTTACCGACTTTTTTGTTTTGACATTTTATTTATAATTGTATGGTTTAGGGTTTAGGGTTTAGGGTTTTGGTTTTAGGGTTTAGGGTTTTAGGTTTAGGATTCAGGTAATGTTCTTACATATGTAGGGAATATTCCTCATTTTTTTTCTTGGATTTATGGCCAATAGTGCATGGGTTTTACCGACTTTTTTGTTTTTTGACATTTTATTTATATTTGTATGGTTTAGGGTTTAGGGTTTTGGTTTCAGGGTTTAGGATTTTAGGTTTCGGGTTTAGGTAATGTTCTTGCATATGTAGGGAATATTCCTCATTTTTTTTCTTGGATTTATGGCCTATAGTACACGGTTTCTACCATCTTTTTTGTTTTACGACATTTTATTTATAATTATAGGTTTTAGGGTTTAGGGTGTATGTTTTAGGGTTTAGGGTTTCAGGTTTAGGGATAAGGTAATGTTCTTGCATATGTAGGGAATATTACTTATTTTTTTTCCTGGATTTATGGCCAATAGTACACGGGTTATACCGACTTTTTTGTTTTTTGACATTTTATTTATATTTGTATGGTTTAGGGTTTAGGGTTTAGGGTTTTGGTTTTAGGTTTAGGATTTAGGTAAGGTTCTTGCATATGTAGGGAATATTCCTCATTTTTTTTCTTCGATTTATGTCCAATAGTACACGGGTTTTACCGACTTTTTATTTTTTTGACATTTTATTTATATTTGTATGGTTTAGGGTTTAGGGTTTTGATTTTAGGGTTTAGGGTTTTAGGTATAGGGTTTAGGTAATGTTCTTGCATATGTAGGGAATATTCCTCATTTTTTTTCTTGGATTTATGGCCAATAGTACACGGGTTTTACCGACTTTTTTGTTTTTTGACATTTTATTTATATTTGTATGGTTTAGGGTTTAGGGTTTTGGTTTTAGGGTTTAGGGTTTTAGGTTTAGGATTTAGGTAATGTTTTTGCATATGTAGGGAATATTCCTCATTTTTTTTCTTGGATTTAAGGCCAATAGTACACAGGTTTTACCGACTTTTTTTTTTTTGAGATTTTATTTATATTTGTAAGGTTTAGGGTTTAGGGTTTTGGTTTTAGAGTTTAGGATTTTCGGTTTAGGGTTTAGGTAATGTTCTTGCATATGTAGGGAATATTCCTAATTTTTTTTCTTGGATTTATTGCCTGTACACGTTTTCTACCGTCTCTTTTGTTTTACGACATTTTATTTATAATTATAGGGTTTAGGGTTTAGGGGGTATGTTTTAGGGTTTAGGGTTTCAGGTTTATGGTTAAGGTAATGTTCTTGCATATGTAGGGAATATTCCTTATTTTTTTTCTTGGATTTATGGCCAATAGTACACGGGTTTTATCGACTTTTTTGTTTTTGACATTTTATTTATATTTGTATGGTTTAGGTTTTAGGGTTTAGGGTTTTGGTTATAGGGTTTTAGGTTTAGGATTTAGGTAATGTTCTTGCATATGTAGGGAATATTCCTCATTTTTTTTTCCTTGTATTTATGGCCAATAGTACACGGGTTTTACCGACTTTTTTGTTTTTGACATTTTATTTATATTTGTATGGTTTAGGTTTTAGGGTTTAGGGTTTTGGTTTTAGAGTTTAAGATTTTAGGTTTAGGGTTTAGGTAATGTTCTTGCATATGTAAGGAAGATTCCTTATTTTTTTTCTTGGATTTATGGCCAATAGTACACAGGTTTTACCGACTTTTTTGTTTTTTGACATTTTATTTATATTTGTATGGTTTAGGGTTTAGGGTTTTGGTTTTAGAGTTTAGGATTTTAGGTTTAGGGTTTAGGTAATGTTCTTGCATATGTAGGGAATATTCCTTATTTTTTTTCTTGGGTTTATGGCCTATAGTACACGGTTTCTACCGTCTTTTTTGTTTTACGACATTTTATTTATAATTATGGGTTTTAGGTTTTAGGGTGTATGTTATAGGGTTTAGGGTTTCAGGTTTAGGGTTAAGGTAATGTTCTTGCATATGTAGGGAATATTCCTTATTTTTTTTCTTGGATTTATGGCCAATAGTACACGGGTTTTACCGACTTTTTTGTTTTTTGACATTTTATTTATATTTGTATGGTTTAGGGTTTAGGGTTTACGGTTTTGGTTTTAGGGTTTAGGGTTTTAGGTTTAGGATTTAGGTAATGTTTTTGCATATGTAGGGAATATTGCTCATTTTTTTTCATGGATTTATTGCCTGTACACGTTTTCTACCGTCTCTTTTGTTTTACGACATTTTATTTATAATTATAGGGTTTGGGGTTTAGGGGGTATGTTTTAGGGGTTAGGGTTTCAGGTTTAGGGTTAAGGTAATGTTCTTGCATATGTAGGGAATATTCCTTATTTTTTTTCTTGGATTTATGGCCAATAGTACACAGGTTTTACCAATTTTTTGTTTTTTGACATTTTATTTATATTTGTATGGTTTAGGGTTTAGGGTTTTGGTTTTAGAGTTTAGGATTTTAGGTTTAGGGTTTAGGTAATGTTCTTGCATATGTAGAGAATATTCCTCATTTTTTTTCTTGGATTTATGGCCTATAGTACACGGTTTCTACCGTCTTTTTTGTTTTACGACATTTTATTTATAATTATAGGTTTTAGGGTTTCGGGGGTATGTTTTAGTGTTTAGGGTGTATGTTTTAGGGTTTAGGGTTTAGGTAATGTTCTTGCATATGTAGGGAATATACCTCATTTTTTTTCTTGGATTTATGGCCAATAGTACACAGGTTTTACCGACTTTTTTGTTTTTTGACATTTTATTTATATATGTATGGTTTAGGGTTTAGGGTTTTGGTTTCAGGTTTAGGGGTTAGGTAGTGTTCTTGCATATGTAGGGAATATTTCTCAATTTTTTTCTAGGATTTATGGCCTATAGTACACGGTTTCTACCGTCTTTTTTGTTTTACGACATTTTATTTATAATTATAGGTTTTAGGGTTTAGGGTGTATGTTTTAGGGTTTAGGATTTGAGGTTTAGGGTTAAGGTAATGTTCTTGCATATGTAGGGAATATTCCTTATTTTTTTTCTTGGATTTATGGCCAATAGTACACGGGTTTTACCGACTTTTTTGTTTTTTGACATTTTATTTATATTTGTATGGTTTAGGGTTTAGGGTTTTGGTTTTAGGGTTTAGGGTTTTAGGTTTAGGATTTAGGTAATGTTCTTGCATATGTAGGGAATATTCGTCATTTTTTTTCCTTGGATTTATGGCCAATAGTACACGGGTTTAACCGACTTTTTTGTTTTTGACATTTTATTTATATTTGTATGGTTTAGTTTTTAGGGTTTAGGGTTTTGGTTTTAGAGTTTAAGATTTTAGTTTTAGGGTTTAGGTAATGTTCCTGCATATGTAGGGAATATTCCTCATTTTTTTTCTTGGATTTATGGGCAATAGTACACAGGTTTTACCGACTTTTTTGTTTTGACATTTTATTTATAATTGTATGGTTTAGGGTTTAGGGTTTAGGGTTTTGGTTTTAGGGTTTAGGGTTTTAGGTTTAGGATTCAGGTAATGTTCTTACATATGTAGGGAATATTCCTCATTTTTTTTCTTGGATTTATGGCCAATAGTGCATGGGTTTTACCGACTTTTTTGTTTTTTGACATTTTATTTATATTTGTATGGTTTAGGGTTTAGGGTTTTGGTTTCAGGGTTTAGGATTTTAGGTTTCGGGTTTAGGTAATGTTCTTGCATATGTAGGGAATATTCCTCATTTTTTTTCTTGGATTTATGGCCTATAGTACACGGTTTCTACCATCTTTTTTGTTTTACGACATTTTATTTATAATTATAGGTTTTAGGGTTTAGGGTGTATGTTTTAGGGTTTAGGGTTTCAGGTTTAGGGATAAGGTAATGTTCTTGCATATGTAGGGAATATTACTTATTTTTTTTCCTGGATTTATGGCCAATAGTACACGGGTTATACCGACTTTTTTGTTTTTTGACATTTTATTTATATTTGTATGGTTTAGGGTTTAGGGTTTAGGGTTTTGGTTTTAGGTTTAGGATTTAGGTAAGGTTCTTGCATATGTAGGGAATATTCCTCATTTTTTTTCTTCGATTTATGTCCAATAGTACACGGGTTTTACCGACTTTTTATTTTTTTGACATTTTATTTATATTTGTATGGTTTAGGGTTTAGGGTTTTGATTTTAGGGTTTAGGGTTTTAGGTATAGGGTTTAGGTAATGTTCTTGCATATGTAGGGAATATTCCTCATTTTTTTTCTTGGATTTATGGCCAATAGTACACGGGTTTTACCGACTTTTTTGTTTTTTGACATTTTATTTATATTTGTATGGTTTAGGGTTTAGGGTTTTGGTTTTAGGGTTTAGGGTTTTAGGTTTAGGATTTAGGTAATGTTTTTGCATATGTAGGGAATATTCCTCATTTTTTTTCTTGGATTTAAGGCCAATAGTACACAGGTTTTACCGACTTTTTTTTTTTTGAGATTTTATTTATATTTGTAAGGTTTAGGGTTTAGGGTTTTGGTTTTAGAGTTTAGGATTTTCGGTTTAGGGTTTAGGTAATGTTCTTGCATATGTAGGGAATATTCCTAATTTTTTTTCTTGGATTTATTGCCTGTACACGTTTTCTACCGTCTCTTTTGTTTTACGACATTTTATTTATAATTATAGGGTTTAGGGTTTAGGGGGTATGTTTTAGGGTTTAGGGTTTCAGGTTTATGGTTAAGGTAATGTTCTTGCATATGTAGGGAATATTCCTTATTTTTTTTCTTGGATTTATGGCCAATAGTACACGGGTTTTATCGACTTTTTTGTTTTTGACATTTTATTTATATTTGTATGGTTTAGGTTTTAGGGTTTAGGGTTTTGGTTATAGGGTTTTAGGTTTAGGATTTAGGTAATGTTCTTGCATATGTAGGGAATATTCCTCATTTTTTTTTCCTTGTATTTATGGCCAATAGTACACGGGTTTTACCGACTTTTTTGTTTTTGACATTTTATTTATATTTGTATGGTTTAGGTTTTAGGGTTTAGGGTTTTGGTTTTAGAGTTTAAGATTTTAGGTTTAGGGTTTAGGTAATGTTCTTGCATATGTAAGGAAGATTCCTTATTTTTTTTCTTGGATTTATGGCCAATAGTACACAGGTTTTACCGACTTTTTTGTTTTTTGACATTTTATTTATATTTGTATGGTTTAGGGTTTAGGGTTTTGGTTTTAGAGTTTAGGATTTTAGGTTTAGGGTTTAGGTAATGTTCTTGCATATGTAGGGAATATTCCTTATTTTTTTTCTTGGGTTTATGGCCTATAGTACACGGTTTCTACCGTCTTTTTTGTTTTACGACATTTTATTTATAATTATGGGTTTTAGGTTTTAGGGTGTATGTTATAGGGTTTAGGGTTTCAGGTTTAGGGTTAAGGTAATGTTCTTGCATATGTAGGGAATATTCCTTATTTTTTTTCTTGGATTTATGGCCAATAGTACACGGGTTTTACCGACTTTTTTGTTTTTTGACATTTTATTTATATTTGTATGGTTTAGGGTTTAGGGTTTACGGTTTTGGTTTTAGGGTTTAGGGTTTTAGGTTTAGGATTTAGGTAATGTTTTTGCATATGTAGGGAATATTGCTCATTTTTTTTCATGGATTTATTGCCTGTACACGTTTTCTACCGTCTCTTTTGTTTTACGACATTTTATTTATAATTATAGGGTTTGGGGTTTAGGGGGTATGTTTTAGGGGTTAGGGTTTCAGGTTTAGGGTTAAGGTAATGTTCTTGCATATGTAGGGAATATTCCTTATTTTTTTTCTTGGATTTATGGCCAATAGTACACAGGTTTTACCAATTTTTTGTTTTTTGACATTTTATTTATATTTGTATGGTTTAGGGTTTAGGGTTTTGGTTTTAGAGTTTAGGATTTTAGGTTTAGGGTTTAGGTAATGTTCTTGCATATGTAGAGAATATTCCTCATTTTTTTTCTTGGATTTATGGCCTATAGTACACGGTTTCTACCGTCTTTTTTGTTTTACGACATTTTATTTATAATTATAGGTTTTAGGGTTTCGGGGGTATGTTTTAGTGTTTAGGGTGTATGTTTTAGGGTTTAGGGTTTAGGTAATGTTCTTGCATATGTAGGGAATATACCTCATTTTTTTTCTTGGATTTATGGCCAATAGTACACAGGTTTTACCGACTTTTTTGTTTTTTGACATTTTATTTATATATGTATGGTTTAGGGTTTAGGGTTTTGGTTTCAGGTTTAGGGGTTAGGTAGTGTTCTTGCATATGTAGGGAATATTTCTCAATTTTTTTCTAGGATTTATGGCCTATAGTACACGGTTTCTACCGTCTTTTTTGTTTTACGACATTTTATTTATAATTATAGGTTTTAGGGTTTAGGGTGTATGTTTTAGGGTTTAGGGTTTCAGGTTTAGGGTTAAAGTAATGTTCTTGCATATGTAGGGAATATTCCTTATTTTTTTTCTTGGATTTATGGCCAATAGTACACGGGTTTTACCGACTTTTTTGTTTTTTGATATTTTATTTATATTTGTATGGTTTAGGGTTTAGGGTTTTGGTTTTAGAGTTTAGGATTTTAGGTTTAGGGTTTAGGTAATGTTCTTGCATATGTAGGGAATATTCCTAATTTTTTTTCTTGGATTTATTGCCTGTACACGTTTTCTACCGTCTCTTTTGTTTTACGACATTTTATTTATAATTATAGGGTTTAGGGTTTAGGGGTTATGTTTTAGGGTTTAGGGTTTCAGGTTTATGGTTAAGGTAATGTTCTTGCATATGTAGGGAATATTCCTTATTTTTTTTCTTGGATTTATGGCCAATAGTACACGGGTTTTACCGACTTTTTTGTTTTTGACATTTTATTTATATTTGTATGGTTTAGGTTTTAGGTTTTAGGGTTTTGGTTTTAGAGTTTAAGATTTTAGGTTTAGGGTTTAGGTAATGTTCTTGCATATGTAGGGAAGATTCCTTATTTTTTTTCTTGGATTTATGGCCAATAGTACACGGGTTTTACCGAGTTTTTTGTTTTTTGATATTTTATTTATATTTGTATGGTTTAGGGTTTAGGGTTTTGGTTTTAGGGTTTAGGGTTTTAGGTTTAGGATTTAGGTAATGTTTTTGCATATGTAGGGAATATTCCTCATTTTTTTTCTTGGATTTATTGCCTGTACACGTTTTCTACCGTCTCTTTTGTTTTACGACATTTTATTTATAATTATAGGGTTTAGGGTTTAGGGGGTATGTTTTAGGGTTTCAGGTTTAGGGTTAAGGTAATGTTCTTGCATATGTAGGGAATATTCCTTATTTTTTTTCTTGGATTTATGGCCAATAGTACACGGGTTTTACCGACTTTTTTGTTTTTGACATTTTATTTATATTTGTATGGTTTAGGTTTTAGGGTTTAGGGTTTTGGTTATAGGGTTTTAGGTTTAGGATTTAGGTAATGTTCTTGCATATGTAGGGAATATTCCTCATTTTTTTTCTTGGATTTATGGCCTATAGTACACGGTTTCTACCGTCTTCTTTGTTTTACGACATTTTATTTATAATTATAGGTTTTAGGGTTTAGGGGATATGTTTTAGGGTTTAGGGTTTCAGGTTTAGGGTTAAGGTAACGTTCTTGCATATGTAGGGAATATTCCTTATTTTTTTTCTTGGATTTATGGCCAATAGTACACGGGTTTTACCGACTTTTTTGTTTTTTGACATTTTATTTATATTTGTATGGTTTAGGGTTTAGGGTTTTGGTTTTAGGGTTTAGGGTTTTAGGTTTAGGATTTAGGTAAGGTTCTTTCATATGTAGGGAATATTCCTCATTTTTTTCCTTGGATTTATGGCCAATAGTACACGGGTTTTACCGACTTTTTTGTTTTTGACATTTTATTTATATTTGTATGGTTTTGGTTTTAGGGTTTAGGGTTTTGGTTTTAGAGTTTAAGATTTTAGGTTTAGGGTTTAGGTAATGTTCTTGCATATGTAGGGAATATTCCTCATTTTTTTTCTTGGATTTATGGCCAATAGTACACAGGTTTTACCGACTTTTTTGTTTTTTGACATTTTATTTATATTTGTATGGTTTAGGGTTTAGGGTTTTGGTTTTAGAGTTTAGGGTTTCAGGTTTAGGGTTAAGGTAATGTTCTTGCATATGTAGGGAATATTCTTTATTTTTTTTCTTGGATTTATGGCCAATAGTACACGGGTTTTACCGACTTTTTTGTTTTTTGACATTTTATTTATATTTGTATGGTTTAGGGTTTAGGGTTTTGGTTTTAGAGTTTAGGATTTTAGGTTTAGGGTTTAGGTAATGTTCTTTCATATGTAGAGAATATTCCTCATTTTTTTTCTTGGATTTATGGCCTATAGTACACGGTTTCTACCGTCTTTTTTGTTTTACGACATTTTATTTATAATTATAGGTTTTAGGGTTTAGGGTGTATGTTTTAGGGTTTAGGGTTTCAGGTTTAGGGTTAAGGTAATGTTCTTGCATATTTAGGGAATATTCCTTATTTTTTTTCTTGGATTTATGGCCAATAGTACACGGGTTTTACCGACTTTTTTGTTTTTTGACATTTTATTTATATTTGTATGGTTTAGGGTTTAGGGTTTTGGTTTTAGAGTTTAGGGTTTCAGGTTTAGGGTTAAGGTAATGTTCTTGCATATGTAGGGAATATTCTTTATTTTTTTTCTTGGATTTATGGCCAATAGTACACGGGTTTTACCGACTTTTTTGTTTTTTGACATTTTATTTATATTTGTATGGTTTAGGGTTTAGGGTTTTGGTTTTAGAGTTTAGGATTTTAGGTTTAGGGTTTAGGTAATGTTCTTTCATATGTAGAGAATATTCCTCATTTTTTTTCTTGGATTTATGGCCTATAGTACACGGTTTCTACCGTCTTTTTTGTTTTACGACATTTTATTTATAATTATAGGTTTTAGGGTTTAGGGTTTCAGGTTTAGGGTTAAGGTAATGTTCTTGCATATTTAGGGAATATTCCTTATTTTTTTTCTTGGATTTATGGCCAATAGTACACGGGTTTTACCGACTTTTTTGTTTTTTGACATTTTATTTATATTTGTATGGTTTAGGGTTTAGGGTTTTGGTTTTAGGGTTTAGGGTTTTAGGTTTAGGATTTAGGTAAGGTTCTTTCATATGTAGGGAATATTCCTCATTTTTTTTCCTTGGATTTATGGCCAACAGTACACGGGTTTTACCGACTTTTTTGTTTTTGACATTTTATTTATATTTGTATGGTTTAGGTTTTAGGGTTTAGGATTTTGGTTTTAGAGTTTAAGATTTTAGGTTTAGGGTTTAGGTAATGTTCTTTCATATGTAGAGAATATTCCTCATTTTTTTTCTTGGATTTATGGCCAATAGTACACAGGTTTAACCGACTTTTTTGTTTTTTGACATTTTATTTATATTTGTATGGTTTAGGGTTTAGGGTTTTGGTTTTAGAGTTTAGGGTTTCAGGTTTAGGGTTAAGGTAATGTTCTTGCATATGTAGGGAATATTCCTTATTTTTTTTCTTGGATTTATGGCCAATAGTACACGGGTTTTACCGACTTTTTTGTTTTTTGACATTTTATTTATATTTGTATGGTTTAGGGTTTAGGGTTTAGGGTTTTGGTTTTAGGGTTTAGGGTTTTAGGTTTAGGATTTAGGCAATGTTCTTGCATATGTAGGGAATATTCCTCATTTTTATTCTTGGATTTATGGCCTATAGTACACGGTTTCTACCGTCTTTTTTGTTTTACGACATTTTATTTATAATTATAGGTTTTAGTGTTTAGGGTGTATGTTTTAGGGTTTAGGGTTTCTGGTTTAGGGTTTAGGTAATGTTCTTGCATATGTAGGGAATATACCTCATTTTTTTTCTTGGATTTATGACCAATAGTACACGGGTTTTACCGACTTTTTTGTTTTTTGACATTTTATTTATATATGTATGGTTTAGGGTTTTGGTTTTAGGTTTAGGGTTTAGGTAGTGTTCATGCATATGTAGGGAATATTCCTCATTTTTTTTCTAGGATTTATGGCCTATAGTACACGGTTTCTACCGTCTTTTTTGTTTTACGACATTTTATTTATAATTATAGGTTTTAGGGTTTAGGGTGTATGTTTTAGGGTTTAGGGTTTCAGGTTTAGGGTTAAAGTAATGTTCTTGCATATGTAGGGAATATTCCTTATTTTTTTCTTGGATTTATGGCCAATAGTACACGGGTTTTACCGACTTTTTTGTTTTTTGATATTTTATTTATATTTGTATGGTTTAGGGTTTAGGGTTTTGGCTTTAGGGTTTAGGGTTTTAGGTTTAGGATTTAGGTAATGTTCTTGCATATGTAGGGAATATTCCTCATTTTTCTTCTTGGATTTATGGCCTATAGTACACAGGTTTTACCGACTTTTTTGTTTTTTGACATTTTATTTATATTTGTATGGTTTAGGGTTTAGGGTTTTGGTTTTAGAGTTTAGGATTTTAGGTTTAGGGTTTACGTAATGTTCTTGCATATGTAGGGAATATTCCTCATTTTTCTTCTTGGATTTATGGCCTATAGTACACGGTTTCTACCGTCTTTTTTGTTTTACGACATTTTATTTATAATTATAGGTTTTAGGGTTTAGGGTGTATGTTTTAGGGTTTAGGGTTTCAGGTTTAGGGTTAAGGTAATGTTCTTGCATATGTAGGGAATATTCCTTATTTTTTTTCTTGGATTTATGGCCAATAGTACACGGGTTTTACCGACTTTTTTGTTTTTTGACATTTTATTTATATTTGTATGGTTTAGGGTTTAGGGTTTTGGTTTTAGGGTTTAGGGTTTTAGGTTTAGGATTTAGGTAATGTTTTTGCATATGTAGGGAATATTCCTCATTTTTTTTCTTGGATTTATGGCCAATAGTACACTGATTTTACCGACTTTTTTGTTTTTGAGATTTTATTTATATTTGTATGGTTTAGGGTTTAGGCTTTTGGTGTTAGAGTTTAGGGTTTTAGGTTTAGGGTTTAGGTAATGTTCTTGCATATGTAGGGAATATTCCTCATTTTTTTTCTTGGATTTATTGCCTGTACACGTTTTCTACCGTCTCTTTTGTTTTACGACATTTTATTTATAATTATAGGGTTTAGGGTTTAGGGGGTATGTTTTAGGGTTTAGGGTTTCAGGTTTAGGGTTAAGGTAATGTTCTTGCATATGTAGGGAATATTCCTTATTTTTTTTCTTGGATTTATGGCCAATAGTACACGGGTTTTACCGACTTTTTTGTTTTTTGACATTTTATTTATATTTGTATGGTTTAGGGTTTAGGGTTTTGGTTTTAGGGTTTAGGGTTTTAGGTTTAGGATTTAGGTAAGGTTCTTTCATATGTAGGGAATATTCCTCATTTTTTTTCCTTGGATTTATGGCCAATAGTACACGGGTTTTACCGACTTTTTTGTTTTTGACATTTTATTTATATTTGTATGGTTTAGGTTTTAGGGTTTAGGGTTTTAGTTTTAGAGTTTAAGATTTTAGGTTTAGGGTTTAGGTAATGTTCTTGCATATGTAGGGAATATTCCTCATTTTTTTTCTTGGATTTATGGCCAATAGTACACAGGTTTTACCGACGTTTTTGTTTTTTGACATTTTATTTATATTTGTATGGTTTAGGGTTTAGGGTTTTGGTTTTAGAGTTTAGGATTTTAGGTTTAGGGTTTAGGTAATGTTCTTGCATATGTAGGGAATATTCCTCATTTTTCTTCTTGGATTTATGGCCTATAGTACACGGTTTCTACCGTCTTTTTTGTTTTACGACATTTTATTTATAATTATAGGTTTTAGGGTTTAGGGTGTATGTTTTAGGGTTTAGGGTTTCAGGTTTAGGGTTAAGGTAATGTTCTTGCATATGTAGGGAATATTCCTTATTTTTTTTCTTGGATTTATGGCCAATAGTACACGGGTTTTACCGACTTTTTTGTTTTTTGACATTTTATTTATATTTGTATGGTTTAGGGTTTAGGGTTTTGGTTTTAGGGTTTAGGGTTTTAGGTTTAGGATTTAGGGTTTGTTTTTGCATATGTAGGGAATATTCCTCATTTTTTTTCTTGGATTTATGGCCAATAGTACACTGATTTTACCGACTTTTTTGTTTTTGAGATTTTATTTATATTTGTATGGTTTAGGGTTTAGGCTTTTGGTGTTAGAGTTTAGGGTTTTAGGTTTAGGGTTTAGGTAATGTTCTTGCATATGTAGGGAATATTCCTCATTTTTTTTCTTGGATTTATTGCCTGTACACGTTTTCTACCGTCTCTTTTGTTTTACGACATTTTATTTATAATTATAGGGTTTAGGGTTTAGGGGGTATGTTTTAGGGTTTAGGGTTTCAGGTTTAGGGTTAAGGTAATGTTCTTGCATATGTAGGGAATATTCCTTATTTTTTTTCTTGGATTTATGGCCAATAGTACACGGGTTTTACCGACTTTTTTGTTTTTTGACATTTTATTTATATTTGTATGGTTTAGGGTTTAGGGTTTTGGTTTTAGGGTTTAGGGTTTTAGGTTTAGGATTTAGGTAAGGTTCTTTCATATGTAGGGAATATTCCTCATTTTTTTTCCTTGGATTTATGGCCAATAGTACACGGGTTTTACCGACTTTTTTGTTTTTGACATTTTATTTATATTTGTATGGTTTAGGTTTTAGGGTTTAGGGTTTTAGTTTTAGAGTTTAAGATTTTAGGTTTAGGGTTTAGGTAATGTTCTTGCATATGTAGGGAATATTCCTCATTTTTTTTCTTGGATTTATGGCCAATAGTACACAGGTTTTACCGACGTTTTTGTTTTTTGACATTTTATTTATATTTGTATGGTTTAGGGTTTAGGGTTTTGGTTTTAGAGTTTAGGATTTTAGGTTTAGGGTTTAGGTAATGTTCTTGCATATGTAGGGAATATTCCTCATTTTTCTTCTTGGATTTATGGCCTATAGTACACGGTTTCTACCGTCTTTTTTGTTTTACGACATTTTATTTATAATTATAGGTTTTAGGGTTTAGGGTGTATGTTTTAGGGTTTAGGGTTTCAGGTTTAGGGTTAAGGTAATGTTCTTGCATATGTAGGGAATATTCCTTATTTTTTTTCTTGGATTTATGGCCAATAGTACACGGGTTTTACCGACTTTTTTGTTTTTTGACATTTTATTTATATTTGTATGGTTTAGGGTTTAGGGTTTTGGTTTTAGGGTTTAGGGTTTTAGGTTTAGGATTTAGGGTTTGTTTTTGCATATGTAGGGAATATTCCTCATTTTTTTTCTTGGATTTATGGCCAATAGTACACTGATTTTACCGACTTTTTTGTTTTTGAGATTTTATTTATATTTGTATGGTTTAGTGTTTAGGCTTTTGGTGTTAGAGTTTAGGGTTTTAAGTTTAGGGTTTAGGTAATGTTCTTGCATATGTAGGGAATTTTCCTCATTTTTTTTCTTGGATTTATTGCCTGTACACGTTTTCTACCGTCTCTTTTGTTTTACGACATTTTATTTATAATTATAGGGTTTAGGGTTTAGGGGGTATGTTTTAGGGTTTAGGGTTTCAGGTTTAGGGTTAAGGTAATGTTCTTGCATATGTAGGGAATATTCCTTATTTTTTTTCTTGGATTTATGGCCAATAGTACACGGGTTTTACCGACTTTTTTGTTTTTTGACATTTTATTTATATTTGTATGGTTTAGGGTTTAGGGTTTTGGTTTTAGGGTTTAGGGTTTTAGGTTTAGGATTTAGGTAATGTTCTTGCATATGCAGGGAATATTCCTCATTTTTTTTCCTTGGCTTTATGCCCAATAGTACACGGGTTTTACCGACTTTTTTGTTTTTGACATTTTATTTATATTTGTATGGTTTAGGTTTTAGGGTTTAGGGTTTTGGTTTTAGAGTTTAAGATTTTGGGTTTAGGGATTAGGTAATCTTCTTGCATATGTAGGGAATATTCCTCATTTTTTTTCCTGGATTTATGGGCAATAGTACACAGGTTTTACCGACTTTTTTGTTTTTTGACATTTTATTTATATTTGTATGGTTTAGGGTTTTGGTTTTAGGGTTTAGGGTTTTAGGTTTAGGATTTAGGTAATGTTCTTGCATATGTAGGGAATATTCCTCATTTTTATTCTTTGATTTATGGCCTATAGTACACGGTTTCTACCGTCTTTTTTGTTTTACGACATTTTATTTATAATTATAGGTTTTAGTGTTTAGGGTGTATGTTTTAGTGTTTAGGGTTTTAGGTTTAGGGTTTAGGTAATGTTCTTGCATATGTAGGGAATATACCTCATTTTTTTTCTTGGATTTATGGCCAATAGTACACGGGTTTTACCGACTTTTTTGTTTTTTGATATTTTATTTATATTTGTATGGTTTAGGGTTTAGGGTTTTGGTTTTAGGGTTTAGGGTTTTAGGTTTAGGATTTAGGTAATGTTTTTGCATATGTAGGGAATATTCCTCATTTTTTTTCTTGGGTTTATGGCCAATAGTACACGGATTTTACCGACTTTTTTGTTTTTTTACATTTTATTTATATTTGTATGGTTTAGGGTTTAGGGTTTTGGTTTTAGAGTTTAGGATTTTAGGTTTAGGGTTTAGGTAATGTTCTTGCATATGTAGGGAATATTCCTCATTTCTTTTCTTGGATTTATGGCCTATAGTACACGGTTTCTACCCTCTTTTTTGTTTTACGACATTTTATTTATAATTATAGGTTTTAGGGTTTAGGGTGTATGTTTTAGGGCTTAGGGTTTCAGGTTTAGGGTTAAGGTAATGTTCTTGCATATGTAGGGAATATTCCTTATTTTTTTTCTTGGATTTATGGCCAATAGTACACGGGTTTTACCGACTTTTTTGTTTTTTGATATTTTATTTATATTTGTATGGTTTAGGGTTTAGGGTTTTGGTTTTAGGGTTTAGGGTTTCAGGTTTAGGGTTTAGGTAGTGTTCTTGCATATGTAGGGAATATTCCTCATTTTTTATCTTGGATTTATGGCCTAAAGT
>CAWUCN010000066.1:0-17104 GCA_963920805.1 Primula vulgaris
CTGGGTTGCTTAAATGCACAATTTCTTGAAAGTGTAACTATTTGAGGTTTAAGGCAGATACTGAATGAAGAGAACATTTTAGTAATGTTTTGCTATAGACGAATCTGAGTGTAAGTGTTTGAAAAGGAATAGTATGTTTGTATCAATTTAACAAAAAGGAAGACACTTTTCAACTATGTAAAAACGTTGTTTGTATCGCTTGTAATCGAGGAGTGCATTATGAGTCTAAAAATGTGCACCAATGTATATTTTGTTTTGCTAAATCAAATGTTGAGTAAGCTTAAAAAGTGGATGTAGGGTTCAAGTGAAATACCAGTGTCGATTTTGAGATTTATTTTTGGGTTTATCTCTGAATGCCTATGTTTTTGGTTGTAGTTTTCTTTTGTTCAATACTCGTTTGGAGTTGATGTGCTTTAAAGGTGTAATCCGGGTTTTCTGCCTCTATGGACAACTAAGACCTTGTTTGGTTGAATCTTTCGCACGTCCTTCTTTTCTTATAAAATACTAGACTACTGACTACATTTAGATGATCGGATTTAAAGTTGAGTTTGGTCTTCTAACTAGAATTTTGGAATCTTTAAACTGGATATAAACCCATAGGTTTTCTTCCGTTTCGGTTGCGTAAATAGTAAATGTGGATGAAGACTTCGATTATTGCAAGAAATAGTTGACGAAACAATGAGGCTAGACTACCAGGACTTTTTAGTTCCTATATACAAATCTCGGTTCAACAAATTGATAATTACACCACTTGTTATTTTTCAGATGCTTCGTGCTTGGGGGATGGAAATGCACTTGTTTTTGTTAATCGTGGGGGCTTGATTGGTTGTACTAGATTTTTAGCTCAGTTTATTCTTTTCGATAATCTAAATTACACCCTTAACATTTTTTTTCCGGTAGCGGCTAAATGTAGTCAAACAGTTGTATCGTCAACCTTTCGTCCACGGTCTAATGTGATTATCTCGTTTGACTTATGTTTCTATTGTTCCGAGTTTTTCTTTGTTTTCGGATACTTCAAGCCACTATTTAAAACCTTGCTTTGAAGTTGAAAAACATGACTGGAAATTGATAAACTCTGCAACTCTTTTCAGAAAAGCTTTTGCATTCAGGCTCTTCATATTTTTTTATGCTGAAAAAGCTCGCGTTTATTACTAATTCAGCGAAACTCTTGATTCGTGGTTTGTATTTTGATATATATTGCGAGGGTTATGCAAGTTAGAGATTTGTGTTGCTTAGATTGCGTATTATAGATGTTGGTGCACATGTATTCCATAAAACACCAAAACAGACTTAGGGTGCTTCTAGTAGGTTACAAGGTGAAATCGGAACCCCAGCTCTGCTGAATGGAAAAAAAACATTCAGTCGGTATAAGTTTTCTTGGACCATTGGACGAGTACCTCGACCTTGAATAAAAGAGCCAAAAAAATAAAATAAAAAATGAAATTACGCTAATTGTTTGAGCCTTTGATGTATTGACACAAAGGCCACGAGTCGTTCCGACTGAATGGTTTTTTCCATTCAACATTTTTGGTCAGTGAAGTCTCCTTTATTCATAATTTACAGCTTCTTTACACTAAATTTTCCGATGCAGCAATATTTTATATATATATATAAACTTGTGGGTAAAATCCCCTATTTCATTAACAAATAAGTATTACAATTAGAAACAAAGAAGAAATAAATAAAAAAAC
This sequence comes from Primula vulgaris, assembly GCA_963920805.1. Classification (NCBI taxonomy): domain Eukaryota; kingdom Viridiplantae; phylum Streptophyta; class Magnoliopsida; order Ericales; family Primulaceae; genus Primula; species Primula vulgaris. The sequence continues at coordinate 1,692 of CAWUCN010000066.1, forward strand.
AAACGTGACAAGATTTAACATCCAAGTTAGAAACAATTTTCTTGGCTTCTGATCTAACATGCTTTTTTGTAGTTTCATGTTCTGGTGTATTTCATCTCCTTTCTGTTTTTAAATCTTAATGCATAACTTTGGAAAAAATAAGCAGAGAAATATTTGGATTATTGAAATGAACACCACTTAGGAAACATGCTTGGCGGAGTCTATCCCCAGCCCAAGATATTTAAACCATTAAGAAACTTAATAAAATTCCTTAGAATCATGTTCTTTGCTTTTGGTTTCTTTAATCCATGTGCCTTACACATCTCCTTTTGTATAATGTTTCTGAGTGACATGCTCTGGCATACATTCTTTGTGAAACTCTCCGAGAAGAATTGTTTTAATTTATAACTTTAAAGAAAACACTTTTTGTTGTGAACCCAAGGGAAAAAAGACAGGTTTATGTGCATGTACAAAAAAAAAAAAAGATGGGTCTAGTTTAATAAGCAATAGGATCTTCTTGCAAATTACATAAATTTAAGGGGACTTCTCACGGTTCGGGAAAAAAAGGGATGCAGCGTACCTGACTCTGAGTCCACAGCCATTGGATATTGCTACAGTTAAAATATGAAATGTACTGTAGCAATATCCAATTGGCTGTGGATTCTGAGTCACTCTGACTCAGAGTCACCTACGCTGCTTCCGAAAAAAAGCATCTAGACATGTCTTTATCTAAGATTTATTAACCTTTGATTCAGTTGAATATTGCCAGAATATACCTAAAATTCGATCAAATTTTCTTGCTTAGTTCTCCTTTCTTCCATTTCAGTTATCAGCTTAGTAAACTACCTTGTAACTTTGTTTTAAGAGTTGGATAACCAGAAATTTCCTCAATAGATAAGTATTTTACTTGCTCTTTTTCTTCTATCTAAGTTATCTACTTGCTATCTTCCGTTATGGAATTATTCTAGGATCTTACAATTTTATTTTTTTGTAATCTAAAAAAAAATTCTTATGAAGTATCTGTGAATTATTTTTATTTGAGAACTATGGGGACATTGCGAAAAATCATACTCTAAAGTCGTCCTTGGCATGTTCACTATTTTTGGAAATGGTATGTGTCATTATCCAAAAACTAAAAAAACTGACCTATAAAGATATCACAATAGAGGAACTTAATTCCATGCTACGTGCACTTGATGATGTGGAATCCAATGGCATTCAAGTCGAGTGGCTCCGAAAGAGGATCAAAGAGATTGAAGAGGTGAAAAAAGAGGCCAAAACCATAATGTCTAATTCGAAGTCGATAAAAGAGGAGAGGGACAGAATCAATACATAGATTGAGGAAGTGGAGATGGGTATGCAAATGGATAAGATGATGCTCAGGGCCAAACAAAATCTGGTGCAAGAATATGAAGACAAAATCAAAGAATCGCAAAGGAATCTTGGAAAAGCGAAAGAGGAGATGAAAACTATAAGAGAGAGAATATTTATTAGTGAGGAATAGGGATGGGCACAGGCGGATCGCGCCTCTCAAAATAAATGACGGACGGATTGGGGCGTATTTATGAAATTTATGAAATTTAAAAACCCAATCCAATCTAACCCGTTACAATTAAAACTCTAACTCAACTCAATCCAACCCGTAAAATAAATTGCGGGTTAGGACGGGTTGGGTTTAGATTGATTCTTAAATTTTTATTTTGGTCGTTTATTTTTCATAGTTTGCATAATCAACCCAAATTTTAAAATAAATTGAATATTTCAAACATAAATATAAATTAAACTCAATCAAAATACGTTTAAAACATTCACAAACAATTAATAAAACTAAAATATAACAATAATTAAAGGTTGCTATCTTAAAATACACACAATGTGTGTGTATATATATATATATATATTGCGGGTTGAAACGGATTGGGACGGATTAATCCGCGGTTTGTGAACTTCAATTCTAACCCAACCCGCAAAATATATAGCGGATTGGGACGGGACGGATTGATTTTTTTTTGGACATTCAACCCACCCCAACCCGTCCCAATTCATGCGGGTTGGGTTACGGGGAGAATTTACGAATTTTTTGCCCACCCGAGCAAGTTGGATGAGCTAAAATCCAATTACGATGAAATACACACTCAGGCCCTCCATATTAGGAACAAAGTGCACAGCTTATACTTGCTGGCATTGGTCGAAGGTTTGCTGTGAAACTCTAGCTCCCGCCTATATAGCTCTATGTTATCTGCATTTTAGGACTTAAGTTTCTGATTCGTAACACACTTTAGAGTCGTGAATCATGGATTCTGCTTTCTAGTATTGCTATTATGTTGAGGATATGCAAGTTGCACTTGTTGTTCAAAAGACCTTTTTTTTCAAGTCTAGCTGTTGGTATTAAGGCAGAGTTGAGGAGACTATGTTTCTTATTTTCGAACAATTCTAGTGTTTAAAAAATTTCTTCTAGTGTTAGTATTGTCATTGTGTTGGGAAAATGCTATTTTAATTAATGGTCATCTTGATGCACATTCTTGAAGAGTAACCGATGCGCTTAAGGCAGATTAGAGTAGACTTGTAAGTTATACAATAGTAGTAGTTTTTTTATGTTTTGACATCTTTGGATGTTTGTGGTGTTATAGATGAATGGAATGAGATTGTAATCGTCTTGCAAGCGACTTCTAGCAAACACATATGCGACTAATGACTATCATCTATAAAAAGGGGTAGTTCAGCAATGTACAGATTTTTGTTTGTAACTATCTAGTAGGACGGATTATGAGGCTATTCATTTGCATCAAAGATGTATTTTGGTTGGGCTTTTTTGGGTATTTGAGTAAATTCTGTAACATCGCAGAAAATCGGGAAACGTCGTTTTTATAGGTCAAAAATCCCTACTTTATGCTTTTCCTCATTGCCTTTTTCAACCACCTTATTGATCACTTTAATGGCTCCTTTTAGCTTTCTTTCATTCCCTATATCAGAAAATCTTTTAAACTTCCAAACCCATGGAAAAACAATCCAGTCTGACTACATGTTTGAAAACAAAAGGAAAATAATGCAATAGCAGTAGAAATTAGCAAAGAAGCATTTCAAGAACAAAAACTCTTAACCAAAATACCAGAATATCTATTTAAGATTAAACATTGTCATCAATTTACTTGTAAGACTAAAGAGATGTTATGATGACAACATATTCAAAATTCAGCTACCATTAACAAAGAAATCTCAGTTGTTCAACATTTGCATGTTCCCAAGCTGTTCTTGTTTCTCCTACTAAATATGATGCCACTTCAAAAGCAACTCAAAAGTAATCTGAGTTCAGATACTAGGAATCCAGCTATCAAGTCCAACATCACGCCCGAGAGATGCTGGAACTTTAAACCTGGGAGAGAGATTAACAAGCTCAAGGGCTTGTAACCTTAACTCCACAGGGTAATCACTAACACAACCGATTCTAGGACCTGCCCCAGTAGACCATTTCGTCTCCAGTTGATGACCCAACTGGTATGAACTTGCAGCATTTTTGGAATTCATTCGTTTCAAGATGGCTTCTTTTGCCACGGCAGCTCTAGGGCTATGGAGACCCCCCGATAAAGTCCTCTTGTAAGTGCTTTTGATTTCACTTTTGGGGGATTGGGGTGGTTTGAAGAAAGTAACTTCTTCGTTATCCTTGGAGGGATTAGATTGTGAAGATACTGTGTTTATGGAAATTTTCGCGGATATTTCGCTTTTGGTGGACTTGCTCTCGTCGTAGTTCTCGTAGTCATCTTTAGCGTTACGCATCTATATATACAAGAGAACTTTATATGAATATATTGTGGATAACTTATGAAAGTTACTGTATTTTGCATGATATAATAATTGGGTTCTTATTTAAGTATTCCGAAAGTTTCAAAGAGAAGTATCTTCAGAAAAACGTTGGTTCTAGAAACCTAACCAAGTATCCGTATTAACACATTTGAAAGTAATTTAAATCCAGAAAATGAGAAAAATGAGAGAAAGCATACTTCAACTTGATCCAGATTCACGCCATTTTCCTTGAGGAACGATAAAAACCTTTCGAAGCTGTCATCTGTAGGGCGGTAATGGCCACTGTATGGTGATAAAGACTGAAAAAAACAAAAACAGAGAGACGCAATCAGAATGTACAACTTCTAAAGCTATGTAATCTTCAAAAAAACCTTCTAAAGCTATATTATTCTAAGAATTGTTGAATCTTCACGAGTCAATTAATAGTAAGATTTCTGATTTCAATTGAAATAAGACTGGTTTTGTGCTTATGTTATTAACATTCTTTTTATTTTGAAACAAGACATTGAATGGAAAATATGTAAAGATTATTTCATGAAAGATATTTTGAATAAACACACAAAAGAAGACTATTTAGAACTCAAAAGGTTATGTTCACCGATTTCGAATATTGTAATAAAACGGAATGATGTGAAGTTAACAGAAAGTTCCATGTCTTTTCATTACCGTAAGCACTCCGTCTTCAACTTCAAGCCTTCCTGCAGCTATTGTGGCCCCACCAGCAAGGAAGCTGGAATGATGAAACAGTCCCTTCTTTTTCTGAAGTCCAAAACTACAATTATTAAAATCTCGGAACTAAATATTAAGTATTATAAACTGTTAACTTTCTGGTTTGGTTTTAGCTAACCTGACCACAGTAAAGCTGCTTCGATGTACTCATCACAAATATCCATTTTACCCCTGGTTTTCCTTTGGTTGTATCAAGAAAATCGCCACTTTGTTTGTGTATGAGTTTCCCTTCCTCAACAATATACTCAAAGTGCTGCCTCTCTTGCTGATTTAATCAAGAGCACTATATTAGACAATTTGGATCTTGCGATTATTGCAATTTGATGTATAAGGAATAGGTCTTTTACATACCGGCCCAAGATATTTGATGCATTGTTGGCGCAGCTTTGATCTTGGACAATCCTTAAGATCCACTTCTTTGCCTTCACCAATATCCAACCTGCAAAAAAAAAAATATCAGTATTTTCAGCAATTTTTAGTTACCCATAAGCTCTTCAATTGTAATAGCATACCATGCTCTAGCAAACACTGAAACAAAAGTACATGATAAAACCATGTCACTGTTATTCCAGTTGGATCCCTACATCAAGACTTGAGAAATACGAGTACTTTTGCCATGTCCCAAATAACCACAGTATCCAAAACACCAACTTTCAGTTACTCGACATTCTCAGAATAAACAGATATGCCTGTTAACTAGAAAGGTTATATAAATAGGTACATTATTATACCACTAGGAGGCAATCACAATTTAAAGAAGTATATCAACTAAAAAATAAGATGATTAATTCACAAAAAGGTATGTCTTACCAATAAAAGAATGGTTGGCCAGCATCTGTTCTGCACCACTCTTCATAATACATGTGCAAAAAATGCCCATAACGATGCCTTGGATCAATCTGTCATTTTTACACACAGAAATTAGGGTATTTATATCTAATAAAGTTTATTTGTCTGATAATACAAGGGTATACACATTGAGCACCATTTTATTTCAGACAAATTAAGCATTACTACTAATCCCCAGTAAAAACAAGTTAAAGGAAAGTACAACATACAGCTTCAATCCAGTGCTGGAAAGCTAATTTCTGAGCTTTTTCATCCTTGGACAAACCTTTCCCCACCTGAAACAATATTCGAAATGAAAAGCCAAAATTAATCACTTCCCTAAAGAAGTCAGAGTAGCTGACTATCATTATTTCCCTGAATAGCAATGCATAAGATAAATAATATTTTCGCCTAATATTTTTTGCACGAACATACAACTGAATTCGGATTCCTATTTCTTGTTAAATAAACTTAGAAGAGCAACGAGAAAAAAAATAGTAACAGAAAAGACACAGGAAAGTGTTGACTTCGGTGGTGGTTCTTAGAACTGTTTTCAGATTAATAAACCACAGGCATCTGAGAAAATATGGTTGTTGGGGTCGGTTCTTAATTGTTTAACCTTGTTCCCCGGAAAAAAAAATATATTAAAACTTGAATGTCTAGAATTGTTTGTTCTTGCGAAGACCAATTACAACATGGAAAAAAATTGAGAAATTCTGGAAACATAACTCAAACATGCAAAATTTATCTCACCTCTGCACTCTCTAGCTTTTATCTCGCTACATACTCCTATTGTAGATCATAATTCTTTTCATAAAATGACTTGTTTGAGAAGGAATATAGCTATCTATGAACCACAGACATAGTCAACAAAAAGTCGAGGCGGGACAAAGTCGCAATTTAATGCACATCATTAAGTACATAAATAACTACATACGGCTAGCATTTCTCTGAAGTATAAGAGTACAATAACATGTTAGCAAAATTATATGAATAACTACTTCCCGCATAATAACATGAACTGCTTTTCCATAAAAAATAGTTACCTTTGCAGCATTCAAGCTGATACGATTCCACCTAGAAGTAGCCGTCTCTGGCTTTGAAAAATCAAAGAACGAAATTGTACTGTGATTAAGCCTAGCAAAATTGATTGCTTGCCACCTACACAATTAGTCATTGTTACTCTTCTTGCAACAGAAATTACATTAATATTAACAAAAACAATAATAGTGTCCATAGATAGAGGGCCATCCCTAAGACTTTTGAGTGGCATGTGCAAATCTAAAGTTTACTACCAAAAATTAGTTATACATTGTCAAGATAAAAACACATAAGCAGATAAGCTATTGTATATAAATAAATAAAAAAGAGAAGTTTGGATCTTTTTTATAAATACATTTGTTTTTTAACATAAACTTCTTTCTCTTCAATATTAAATTCAGTTTCTGATGAACCACATCGGCAAAAATAACATGCAAAAACTATCAACAGATATCTTTTGAAACAGACAATAAATAGAAAATCCAAACAAACTACTGTATTCGGCATAAGCATTTTATCGTGATATGACAAAAAAGTTTGTTTATCCCTATTCTTTCAAGTGAAACAGAATGATGGACAAGTTCTAAACAAGTGACCAAAGTGGTAAGAGCTCTTATGGGCGAAAATGGTTATTGTTTATGTTGATGATTCTTTATCGAATCATCTAATCACCTTAGTTAGTATCATCTCATAATACAAAAAGCGATTAAAAGATAGGACAATTATAATAATAACATTTATCTCATTATCCATATTTTGAGATCATGTGCATCATCCACATTTGTAGACATTTAGTCATTCACTTGAAATGACTATGGACCAAATTGAAATTAGTTTAGATTAGAGGGATCATTAGCTTAATCAAATTATGGAATAGAGGAGAACTTATAATTTTTTAAATAGTAAATTCTAAGTCCTTTAGTTGTGTACAAACGGGTTGTGAACCAGTCATATAGGATGAGTGACTGTTCCCTAGTAATTCTCATTTGTTAGTTACTTCGTATCAAAAGACCAATTAATCTTGGTTTTTTGTTCATAACAAATTTACTGTGCCTTACCATGAACAAATGATTACAGCTTAAAAGCTACATCTAAACAATCAAATGTTGAAGCAATTAAAAATGACCCATAAAAAATAGAATAGAGTGAGTAGTATATAATAAATAAATAAATTATTATTATTATATAACTGAAGAACAGAAAACTGAAATCCAACAGTTGAGCAAGTAAAATAAATTTTTTTATTTTTTTTACTTGATGACCAGTTTCAAAAGTTAAATCACATATTTTTGAAATCAGTAGAATTTAAGTTGAAAAATGGAACTGTTTTTTTCTTGTAAACGGTGTAGCTCCAATAAAAATGAAAAATAAGGAGAATAGTATATAAATAAACAAGTAAATTAAATAAATAGAAAATGACTGAAATTTAACAGAAATTCCATCACATGCTATAACTCTTAAAATCAATTCAGGTTTTAAAAATGCATAAAAAAAAATTCTCCTTTTTTTAGTATTTCGCAAACAAAATGGAAGGAATACTGATTAATTAAGTAAATAAATAAATAACAGATGACTGAATTCCAACAGAAACTCCATCACATAATATAACTCTTGAATTCAGTAATTTAGATATTAAAAAAAATACATAAAAAATTAGATTTTCCGATTAAAATGGAAGGAATACTAATTACTTCCTCCGTTCCTATTTAATTGTCCACTACGAAACTACGTGCAATTTTGACCGGCCAAGAACTTTTATCAAAATTGTCGAAATTAAAATTTTCAAAAGTTGATCATATAGTTCAATGTTAAATTTTATGATTAGATTTTAAAAAGATTCATTTCGACAATTTTGATACAAGTTATAAGCCGGTCAAAATTATACATAGTTTCGTAGTGGACAATTAAATGTTAAATTTTATGATTAGATTTAAAAAAAAATTCATTTTGATAATTTTGATACAAGTTATAAGCCGGTCAAAATTATACGTAGTTTCGTAGTGGACAATTAAATGTTAAATTTTATGATTCGATTTTAAAAAAATTCATTTCGATAATTTTGATACAGACTATAAGCCGGTCAAATTGCACGTAGTTTCGTAGTGGACAATTAAATGGTAACGGGGGAGTAATAAAGTAAATAAATAACAGAAACCTGAAATCCAACAGAAACTCCTTCACATATTATAAATCTTGAAATCACTAATTTAGGTACTGAAGTTTTAAATTAAAAAAATCCACAGTTTTTTTTTTTTTTAGCATTTCCCACTACAAGGAACTTTCAATATAACAATAGACAAAAAAAAATTAAAAACTGTTTTAAAAAAACTATTAAGTCAATTAACGTAATTAGTTGGTAAAATCTAGATTTTAACAACACTAACTTTACTAACACCAACAGTTTTAAAAAGATGTCAATCGATTTCCGGACATTTTGTTGTAAGTTTCCGGCACAGAATGGAAGTAATGCTATTAAGTCCGTTCCACAATATAAGTTTTATACGAAACAACGTGCAACGTAACTAAATTGCCGAAACGAACAATTTTTAAAATTTGAAGTAAATAAATAAAAACCAGAGTTCTTCAGCAACAATAGCGGAATCGGCCAACATGCGCCTCGTCCGATAACTCCGATAAACCTTCTGCACCTTCATCGCCGCCGTTTCTGAAGTGGCACCACCGGAACTCTTTTCCCACCTCGCCGGAGACAATAGTGGTGTATATGGTGTGAATGAGGGTAGTATTTGGCTCTGTATCTCTACTACTTCCATTTTTATATTTATTTTTATATTTATATCTATATATATCTATATCTATATATATATATATCTATATGTGTGTGTGTGTTTTTTGTAGAGAGAGAGAGAGAGAATTAGTGGTGTATATACTGAGTGAGGGTGGGGTATATATATATATACATATGTGTGTATATATACACATGTATAATAACATGGTGTATTTTTTTTTACTGTATTTTGTCTCTTTTTTTTCACGCGTAACAAAATATAATGACTGTAATTCTAACTTACCAAACTGAAGTACGGTAGAATATTATCAAATTGTCATTGCGTTTAAAATTACTAAAAGGTTTTTCAGTGTGATTGACCGATCGATCGGCTGTATATAAATTTTATATGTTAATGTAAAATTTTGAAAGTTCATAACTTTTGATTCGGATGTCCGAGTGAGATAAAAAAAAATTGACTCTGGTTAATTTTTTGAGATCTATATATACATGCCAATTTTATGTAGAAATCGCACAACAAAAATAAATATTAATTAACCTTACACATCCGAATTAGGTGTTCATTATGTATAAATATATGTTATTATATGTTTTATAAAAGTCATCTATCAATTTTTGAATATATGACATCATTATGTTATTAACAATTGTATATATATATTTGTTACGTTAGTTAATTTATATGAATGTTGGTGTGGTGTAATGATTGTTCTCTTTAGCTCAAATTCTTTGACAATTGAAAAGGTTTTGGGTTCAATTCATGTTTTTTATTTATATTATTTTATGGCTTATTTTTATTTAATTTTCATAAATTAAAAAAGTATTCAGCTGATCGATCGGCGAACGTTACTGAAAAATAGTTTTATTTAATACACAAGGGCAATTTCGTCATTTAATAGTCAACCCGTAAATTTTTTTTCAAACCGAAAGTCGAACCGTAAATTTGACTTACGGTTTGTAAATAAAAATTACGGGTTGAACGTAAAATAAAATAAAATGCAGTCAAAAAATCCAGACTCTTATAATAATTGGGATATATATATATATATATATATATATATATATATATATATATATATATCATTATTTATGTTCAGAGCCCTTATAAAGACTTGAAACAAATAATTACTCAAAACCCTTCTAATTACACAAATTACAAATAAGTAAAATACTAATATAGGGGTTATGATAATTGATAGAGGACTAAGAAGAATAACAAGTAACAACTCTCTATTCTATTTTAATAATACATGGTTATAATAATACAAATAAATCAAAACTGATACACGGTTATAATTATTTCTCTGTCTCTATCTTTGTTCTCTCTATATTCTCTCTCTTTCCTTCGATTGTGGGTTGATTTTTTAAGAAATTTATGAGCCTCCTCTATCTGATGTTTTATGCTTTTTATGCGTTACACTATGCATTGTAGGGGTCGTACCCTACTATTTATAATAATTGGGGTAGTTTGGTGTCACGTTGTCAAAAAGTTAGATGAGTTAAATTAAAGCAAATTATCCTTAGTCAAAATAAAATTAACTTAAAAACGATGACCTTTTAGAAATATATTTGTTTTTAACAAAAGTCACCTAGACATTCATTCTTCTTTGAGATATTTGAATTTTTTTTTCATTTTGTTGGACTGTAATAAAATTGTTGTTTTATTAATCATTTAAAGTTTTCTTTTTATTATTATTCTAATTGTAAGTCACTACTCCAAATTCCATTAAAATGACTTGTTTTAAAGAAAATTGGCATTTTATTTTATTATTATTATATTAAAATTGTTGTTAAAATTGGCATATGATAACTTTAGCTCGGATTACAGAGTTGCAGCAGGTCATTGGGGTATATAATATTAACTAAATATATATTTCTATTATTATAAGTCAATCCAAATCAAATGAGTCTGTCCAATTTAGACACTTTTTTTCAAAAATACCCCTACACTTTTATGTTAATTACAATAATACCATACTCTCATAAAAATATAAAAAGTAAAAATTAATAAAACTATTTATTTTTCTTAACAATCAAACATTCTTTTAAATTTTAAACTATGTTTTTCTTTGTATTATGCACGTATTAATATCATAAGTATACCTATTTTCTATATTTTTATTGCATTACGCACCGCACACGTAACGCGTGGGGCACGATTACTAGTTTATGTATATGGTAATACTTACTCGGTCCCGAAATAATTGTTTTGCTTCGAAAATCGTATTATTTAAATATTTGATATAATTCGGTTTAAAATAAAAAAAAAACATTAGAAAATCAAAATTTTCAAGCAAAAACTGCTTTTTACTTTAAATGTGAGGTTTAAAGTATAATTTTGATATGTTTAAACTAACAAAAATAGATATTTCGAAAAAAAAAATACTAAAAAAAAGAAAATGCACACTTATTTTGGGACGTCTCAAAAATAAAAGCAGAACACTTCTTTCGGGACGAAGGAATTAATAAAATTGATACAGTTTCACGTCACGGTGTCAAAGGTGAAACAAGCCAAGTTACAGAAATTATTTCATTTAAAGAAATTATTTTTTAAAATAGATGTATTTGAAGCAAAATATATTAATTTAAAAAAAAACGACATATTTATTTTATAAAAAAAACTGACTTGTATTCAACAAATGTGAGTTATTTCAATCATTGTGACCTTTTCCTAAAAAAAAAAAAGACTTGTATAAAAATCAAAATGGTGGTTGAATTATAAACGTCACTTGTATTCAACAGATGTGACTTTTTAATCATTGACTTTCTTTTTGGAAATTTGATTATTTTTAATCATCATGTTGGATTATAATAAAATTGCTGTTTTATTTGTAATGAAAGTTTACTCTTATCATACTAACCATAGGTTAAAATTTACTTATTCACCAAACACTTCGACTTTCATAGAAGCAAATAATTTTCAGGTAAATTGCTTTTTTTTTAGAAATTTAATATACCATCGAAGTAAATGGTTTTCCAAGAGTTGTTTACTTTTAAGAATCGTCATAAAAATAAAAAGAATGGATGACAAAAAACTGTGGGATAGCCAAGTAACAATTTATTATTTTAAACAACTAGGAGTTGAAAGATTTAATAGAAAAAAACTATTTGTAATTATTACTAAAAGTGTCATGACACTATACGCACGTTCTAATTTACTCCGTCCCTACCATGTTACAATTAGTATATAAATATACGTGTAATTTTGAACGATAAATAACTCATTTAAATTGTCGAAATAATTTTTTTAAAAAATTTTATCATATAATTTAACATTTGAACTGTGTATCGAAATTTTAAAAATTTTCATTTCGACAGTTTAGTTACATGTTAAAAACCAATTAAAATTATACTTGCATTTCGCATAAAAATTATAAAGTTAGACATAAGAGGGAGTAATTGATTGCTAGTAATAATTTAAATTTTCAAATTAAGAAGCGGCCTTACTTTTCTAAAAAAATTCAAATTTTCCTAGAAATTACTCCCTCTCTTCCATGATAGTATAAAAAAAGCAACTTAAATTAATTCTTATAAATAAATAAAAATTGAGCCTTTTTGGATTTTTCTGCAAGTAGAGCATAAGATATTTTATTACTATATTAAGAAAGATTTCAATTAACGAATGAGGTTGGATTTTTATACTACACTTTTTCTGAAAAAACGCACAAACCGTACATTTAATGTACGGTTTGCAAAATTACATACAAACCCTAAACCCTAAATCCTAAATCCTAAACCCTAAACACTAAATTAAAAACCCTAAATTACAAACCCTAAATCCTAAACCCTAAACCCTAAATGCTAAACACTAAACACTAAACACTAAATCCTAAATTAATTTGCTAACTCAGCAACTAGAAAACCTGAATATTGGGAAAGGTAAAAATATAACTGTTTTATCAGAAAACTCGGATGATATCGATCATATAAATAGTTTTGAAAAACAACTTTTAGCTATGGATACTCCAGAACAACATGCTAGTGTTAATCAAAATATCTTTGGAAAATCCACTCCTTTTGGCAGAAAATCAGTTCCAACTGCCCCTATGAAGCATTATTATTCTCGACCGAGTCCACAAGATTTTCTTTATGAAGAAGAAGGTGGTAATATTTTTACTAGTTTTAGTGCTACAACCATTTATGAATGCAATATTGATGGTATGACAGAATACCAAATTATGGTTATGTTACATAGAATGACTATGTATTCTACAGTATGTTTAGGTGCTAATAACACCGATTACCAAATTGCTGAATTCATTGTTGCTGGCTTTGCCGGTCAATTACGCGGTTGGTGGGATAATGTTTTAACCCTTGATCACCAACGCACGATATTAACAGCCACAAAAATGGTTAGGAATCCTATTAAGACTGAACAAGGTGTAGATACTAATACAGATACTGTCGCACCTAATACAGATACTAAGGTGTATATTACAGATGAAAGATTTGGACCAATATTGCTGAAATTACAAACCCTAAACCCTGAACCCTAAACCCTAAACCCTAAACCCTAAACACTAAATTAAAAACCCTAAATTACAAACCCTAAACCCTAAATCCTAAACACTAAAACCTAAATCCTAAATCCTAAACCGTAAACCCTAAACCCTAAATTACAAACCCTAAACCCTAATTTACAATAATGCGTTAAACTCGGAAACGAGTTAGGGAAGTGCGGAGTGCACGCTCGTCGAGCCAACGTATAATTGAATATGAAGAATTGAAACGGGGTTCCAAGGGGTAGAGCCCCTCGCGGGGTTCCAAGGGGCAGAGCCCCTGGCGGGGTCCAAGGGGCAGAGCCCCTCGCGGGGTCCTAGGGGCAGAGCCCCTGGCGGGGTCCAAGGGGCAGAGCCCCTGGCTGGGGTCCCGCTGCCAGGACAGCGGGCGGGGTGCGGGGCAGCGCCCCGTTCGAAATTTTTTCCGAACAGTTACTTCCTTTCCGAACAGTTGCTTGCTTCCTTTCCGAACAGTTGCTTGCTTCCTTTCCGAACAGTTGCTTCCTTTCCGAACAGTTGCAAAAAATGGGACAAATATCAACAATTATTATAATTTCTATAATTAATATAAACAAACAACAAACAATTATATATAGCTAAGTGAATTATGGATTTGCATATTTTATATATTTTTCCTATTTTACAAATTGAAATTACAAAAAAAAAAAAAAAAAAAAAAATTACATACAAACCGTACATTTAATGTACGGTTTGCAAAAATACATGCAAACCGTAATTTTGCAAACCGTAAATTAAATGTACGGTTTGTGCGTTTTTTCAGAAAAAGTGTAGTATAAAAATCCAACCTCTTAACGAATACTTCCGGTCCGGTATATTTAAGTATTTAATAACGTAAATTTTATTACTATTTTAAGAAAGATTTCAATTAACAGATACTTTCGTTTAATAATGTTTTAAAATTAAGTTGTTTGAAATGCAAACATGAGTGCTATTTTATAATCTTCAATGTCAGATGCTACAAAATCATCTTGACGTTTCTAAACTACATTAAATTGATATATATTAACAACCAAATACTGTAATTACATAATTCATTGAACTTATACATAATTCATTGAATTATTCCAAGTCGATAACATATCGATCAAGCTTTTGCTTTAAGAACAAGTCCCCATAATCCATCCTATCTTGAACCGTATATGGTGTAAATGGTTGGATTATAATCTTTACAAAAAAATAAATTTGAAGTGCATTTTAAATATTTGATTTTGATCCGGCGACTAATGTTTATAATTTCCCCCACTGTATAGGATTACACGAATTTGCTATCCAATTTTATGTGCTCGACAATTGGCATATTAATGTTACGATCATTACTGAAAAGTATATGGAAAAGTAAAACCAGTATTTTGATTTCAGCTCAACCTTGTAATTAATCTCCAACTACTTGGATCTCTTTAGTTTCATCGATTTTGTCCGTATCGGCCTCCTTTTCTTCCGGAAAAAAGGGAAGGAGAAGGATCTTATTCGGTGGATCGCTCTTGTTCCTGTTCAGTCCTATTCGTTTCATAAGTTGTTTCTATTTCTACATCTCTTGATTCAGCTTATTAACTTTCAACTTTGGACTTTTAAAAAATAAAAAATAAATTAGCTTTGGATTTTTATTTTATTTCAATACTTTCTGGTAGCAGAAATTCTATCTGGTCATCTTATTTTAAAATAAATCATAAATTGGTCAATGAATATGATCTAAATCATTCAGATGGCTATCCATTCACATGCAATAAGGTTCAAATCATTTAATTTAAAAACCTTAAAAACACATATTT
>CAWUCN010000067.1:0-15463 GCA_963920805.1 Primula vulgaris
AACATGTTTATACATAGAAAAAGAGATGTATATAGCATTCGATGAGAGACATACAAACATATTTCCATCATTCTAAGTACATGTTCTTAATGAGCATTCACAAAGGTTCATCATATGTATCAAATACATATTTTCACCTTATGTAACTTATACATGATTCGAATAATGTAACTCATACACTGTTCAATCCATGTAACTCAACATGAATTCTATTCATGTAACTTATACATGAATTCATCTCATTTAACTTATACATGAATTTATTTTAAATTATATTTTCATAATTTTATACACATGCTCTGAACGAGCCTTCCAAGAAGGTTCTTTTAAAATGTTACATGTACATTCGGCCATGTAACACATACATGTGCCATTCATGTAACATCACCTTACACTTTTGTCCCTCAACTCCTTAGTTATTGTAAAAACATTCCCAGGAAAGATGGAGGGGTCACAAAGGTCCCGCTTAAAATCCACCTCTTTAGACAAAATGTAAATTACCAAAACTTTAAAGTAAAGACTTTAGTATAAACTAATAGGGTGACATATGTAAGTAACATATACTTACAATTCTAAGAAACATGTATTTGAATATACAAACCACTTTGTCTATTTCATGTCATTAACACATTTGCACAAATATTTTCATATTCATGTGAATCAAAACAAGTAATTTTATAAAATTGCTTCCAATTCTTTAACATGGCCGAATTCTATCTCATGATCATCCAAGACTTTTGATATTCTAGACATGAATTAGATAAACAATTCATCCATAAATTCATGAATAAACAACATGAAACAAATTCAATCTCATGGAAAAGATCAACATCATAATTTCGGCTCTATCAATTCATAACAAATATTCATATAATGAATCGAATCCTTTACACATAAACATGTATGAGATTTCTAGCAACACAAGCTCTAATAGCAATTGAAGATTTAAGATCTTTAAGATTTTCAATTAGATGTTCATGTTCATACAAGTTCATGGAAGATTTAAAGACATGATATCTCATAATATCATGCATAATTTGTACAAGAATATACATGAAATATGTTACCACCCGCCCTCCGTTCCCGGCGCTTTGCGGAAGCGATTTGCGAAAGCGGTCGTCCGGAGGTGAATTTGAGGGACCCGGAGGCGGGTCGGTAAAACGGAGAGTTCTCTTGAGACTAAATTCTTCCCTGATTCTAAAATCTTTACGGATAATCGCGTATACATCTAAGCATGCAGATATGGAATTTCTAAATTAACGAAATATGCTATGTTATCCGAATGCAATATGCAGCTACAGAGCCCGACATCTAAAATACAAATAATACCTCGCAGCTTGAGCGGTAAACACTTCAAGCTACAGAAATATCCTGCTGCTGCTCCGAAGCTAAAACCAGAAACAGATGGGACCCGACTGCTGCGGAAAACTACTCCGCAGGCCGCTTTCCCGGATCTCCTGAAAAATAACCTGTTTGGGGGTGAGTTCCTTTGGAGAAACCCAGTAAGGGGGGGTGGGTACAGATAACAGGGGAAAAAGCTTAAAAATCATTTTTTTGTGCCTGCAGAAAAGGGTTAGCATGTGATGTTCTAGCAGATATACAGTCCTAGGTAAATAATCGGTGTTTATGCAGAGATGATGCATGATGCTCAGAAAGTCTCGTAGGACTTGGCTTTATGTTGGGCCGGGTCTCACAATGACATACGGCTCCCTAAACGATAGCTTGTCAGGCTTATCGTCTCGGGACTTTCAGAGTCGCTTGGTATACCAGCGGGAGGGTGTACATCCCCCGACCGTCATAACAGAAATAAAATTGGTCCGGGTTCGACCTCCAACCAATAATCCAACATAATCCACCAGATAGATATATCCGGTGGCAATAAATCCACGTTAGCGTCAAAACCTGCAAACCGATATCTGTACTTAAAAACCCCTTACCTCAAGTAAGCAAATCGGAATAATCTACTGGGGCCCCCAAAGTGTAGCTCCAGCAATATCCCGCACCTCAAATACCTCAACACAACACTGACAAGGTATGTAACAGAAATCCCAAGTCAAATAACCAATAATCCAACTTGGGGTAAAATTACACCTAAGTCCCTGAACTTTTCAGAACTGACAAATTTATCCAAAACTTCACCAAAGGACAAAACAGTGAATAGTGACCCTTTCCATACTTTATTTCTTTGACTTTTCCTTGACTTTAACTTTTCCAAAAGTTACACTTAAAGTCCTTAACTTCCATACTTCACAACTTTAGTAGTACTTTAACTTCCAAAATCCTAATGCTGAATTTTACTATTCACAGCAACATACTTAATCCTAATGCTGAATTTTACTATTCACAGCAACATACTTATTAACCAAAAGGTCCTTAAATCCATTTAAAAACCTTATTCCACAACTTAACTTCAACACTTCCAACACTTTCACTTTTACCCAAACCTTTCCATATTTCTCAAAATGGTATTTTCCTTTTATACCAAATTTTATTAAATTCCAGAAATTACCAAAATGTCCAATTATTGGTTTTCAGCCCAACTTAATTCGGCCCAAGCCCAATACTTCCATACTTTATCCAAAATCACCCAAACTTTTCCTTAAAGCTTGTTTTAGCCCTTAAGCTTTATTTACTTGCTAAAACTCCAATTAATCACCAAATATTTTTCCAAAATATTTTCCAATTAATTCGGCAGCAACACTATTGTACCAAGTTCAGGATTTTTCATTTTAATCCTTATAGTTTCGGCCAAGTCCAATTTTTGCCCTAAACTTTTCCAAACTTCACACTTTGACTACCAACCTTTAACCCTTCATGCAACTATTTTATAACATGATTTGTCCAACATTTAGGAAACCAAAACAGAAACCAAAACTGTTCCAAAGTTTCAGCCAAACACCATATTTTTCATAATGATTTTCCAAATCATTTTCCAACTTTAAACCAACAACAACCAACATGCTTCCACCATTTCTTCAACAAATCTTAAACAACTTAAACATGCTTTTCACAACATGTATTTCGGCCTCAACTTGAACATATACATCCACCAACATTCAACACACAACACCAACATGAAACATGCTTCTCATGTTTCAAGGAGCAAGATTATAACATCAAAACAAGCTTCCAACAAGTTTTGAGTTTCCACCATTTTCCAAAATCCATAAAACTCCTCTTTTTCTTGGAAGCATGAAATAAATGAGCAATATACTTAAAGGTCAGCAAATAATGTATCTCACCTCAAGATATTAAGCAACTTTGATGAACAAATCTGTCCAAGAATGTCATCACAAATCCGCCCCCTTCATGGATGGAAACAAGATGGAGTTAGTTACTAAAACCATCCTTAAACTCATAAATGAACCTTAACCAAACATCCATACCTTCAAGGATATCCAGGTAGGAAGGTAGAGTAAGGTAGAAGAGAGTTTGGCCAGCAACCAAACTCAGAAACTTCAAAAAAACGTGGCTGAACCCGAAACGCAACATCAGAAGCAGTCTGATTAATCTGTGGTTTTGGACACCTTACGATTTTTGTATGATTTTTCGTCCTTCAGAAAACTTGTAGCCAAGAGAAATACGAAGAATATTGATGAAGACGGGAAGATCAAAAGAAAATTATCTGATGGTCGAAACTGGGACAGAAGCTGCTGTCCTGGTGCTGGGTACTAAGGAGAAGAGATGAAGATGATGAGAGAGGGAGAGCTTTTGTGAAGGAATGACTTGGAAGGGTAAAATGAATACAATTGTATGGAGAGAAAGAGAGAGAGCCGGCTAGGGAGAGAGAGAGGGGATAGATGGAGTGTGGATAATGGTTTGCATGCATGGAAGTGTAAGGATTCCTTACATATGTGATGATGAAAGCTAGGTCAACACTCCAACCCTTAACCATAAGCCAAACTAAGTCAAATTGTAACCAAACTAAGACTAACCATGAACTATTTCTGCCCAAAAACGTCAGGTTCAGCTAGGATAGAAGAAAATGTATTTTTCATCAGTTTTTCCCAAACTGATCATCCGTCGTCCCGAGTCGATCCTTTTTCCGAAAAAATTTGCTCGAGGCTTCCAAAAATCCCGAAATATTTATCTTAGCCTCGCAAACTGTTTTCAAGGCTATCCTGAAATTTTTGGAATTTTCGGAGTCCGTTTGGTAATTGTTTACCCATTAATACGACGATTTTTCTTAACTTTTCGCAACTTGTTTGCGGCAGATTCTTGCCTCGTTTTGCGTAATTAAACTGTACCAATCTACAAGGGATAAAATCATGAAAATTTACATGAATGTAGCCCTATGTGTCTAGTTTCAGACACACTTTACAGTTCTTGATTTGGACCACTGTGGAATTAATTAAAAATGTTTTACTGACCCTGGGTCAAGCTGCGCGCGAAAGTTTCCGATCTTTTTTTCCGAAAGTCACTCGAATTTCCTATAACGAGTTTTGACTAAATTTCCGGAACATAGACTTTATTTATGAACATAATCCAATATATGTCATTAATTTTGTCCCGGTAATTACTTAATTAATTCCCAGTCAATTTTCCAAATTGACCACTTGTGTAAGAGATAACTTGTAATCCAAGGTATCATGATGTTAACCAAGTCAACACTCAACCTCATGAATCATAAGCATTTCTAGTCCAGACTTAACCAAACCAAGATTAACAATTGAGTCCAAACCAGTCCAAAACCGCCGTCTTATGTGGGTCCTCCCCGGGGATATTTTCCCCGCCAATTTTTCAAAATGACCATTTTGCCCACTCGAGTCAAATTTTGGCAAAATGTCCCGATCCTTCCGGAATGTCTTAAAATCCTTAAATATGGTTAAATTGAAGTCAAATGAGGTTCTCGAACATTGATTTCACTTATCTGATCACCATATATTCGAAATTTTCCAAGTCACCGGGATGGTCCCGAGAAATTTCAAATTCCAAATACATCCCTCCGGGAGTGATTGTAACATTCTCCCCTCCTTAGGACTCTTGGTCCTCCAAGAGTCTCCTCAACTTCTGGTACTCATCAGGGTATCGGTCCATCATGTCCTGCTCCGTCTCCCGATCAGAATGATGTGACCGCTGAACTTTGACCATGAGAATTGACTTGTTGCGAAGTCTCCGAGTATCTCTGTCCAAGAACGATACCGGTACCTCCTGATAAGACAAGTTTGGCTCTAACTTGACCTCCTCAACTGGAATAGTCTGACTTGGGTTAATAATGCACTTCCTGAGCATGCTGATGTGGAATATATTGTGCACCGCCGACATGTTCGGAGGTAGGGCCAGTCTATAAACGAGTCTGCCGATACGATCCAGAATCTTGTATGGACCGATATATCTAGGGGCCAGCTTGCCCCTTCTGCCAAATCGGATGGTTCCCCGAGTCAGTGCAACCTTCAGCCAAACCTTGTCTCCCACCTCAAACTCCAGCTCTCGACGCCTCCTATTGACATATGAGGTGCTCCTGTCGTTTGCGGTTTTTATCCGCATCTGAGTTTTTACGAATCTTCTCCGTAGTCTCCTCAACTCCAATGTCAGAATCTTCTCTGATCATTTGTATAGAGACTTGAACCACAACCTAAGTAGTAATAAACGATTTCCCGAGTCCTGTCCTCAGGAACGGGTCGTTTAGCAGAAACTTAGAATTAACTTCCAATACAGAACATCCACCGATACTTCGTTAGGACGAAGTTCGGTGCTACCGACTAACCTTTCCTATGTGGTCGACACCAGACTTTATAAGTTTCCTCCGAACCAACCAACACTGAATCTACCGGCACGGAACTTTCCAATACCGAACTTAACACATACAGAGTTTACCAATACGGAGCATGTGAGACATCTTAATCTCAATTGCAGAACCATATCGTTACCAGCACAGATTCCAACCCTAATGATTTCCAAACCCGACTATTGTCGAAACCTTCGACAATTACCAGACTGAACAGAACAGACCAGAACAGATCGTCTGACTACTGTGGTACAGAACAGAACAGAATGGATTCCAACTGAACAAACCCAAACAGATCACCCGTAGGTGCATACCCGAATGAAACAGATCCCATAAACATGTGTGTTACGACCATGGGGGCCGGTTAGTGACTCACGCGCAAAGCTAACGATCTCGTCAACCCATGCGTCGTAACCACAATAAAACAGGTCCCAAAGTACCACCCGAAGGTGCGTACCAACATAGAGCAGAATCCAACAAACCACCCGAAGGTGCAATCCGAACGTACCACAAATATCAGACCTAAGATCTCAGACGAACAGACTCTCAACTTTACAGACAAAGAGATCGTAGTCACATAGTGGCTACGTAAGACAGATACCTTAAAAGGCAACACTAGATTGTGTTATACGATATGGGTTACTTCCAGACATAACGGAATTCAAAACTCCCACACGAGGTGACGGTGAGATTTCTTCCATCGTTCTACCTCAAATTATACGTACAAAGTATTCCTAATCTGACGTATTACATATTCGGAACATGAACTTCAGACTTGCCTCCTATGGCAACATTACTGGTGTGACGACCATACTTACCGACAATTACGCACACGCATGTTGTCGTTACCTCAATTTATTTGGGTCTTACCTGTTTGACCAAAATTACTGGACACTTGATACTTTGTTCCAGCCACCAGTGTCACTACCACCACTTGATGCTTTGTTCCAGCCACCAGTATCACTACCACCACTTCACAGAATCAAACTCGGTGGTCAATAAACCGCTCTCCCGGTTGTGACCATACTTGTTGACAATTACTAACACGTGGAACGTCAATCCTCAGATTTCCATTGAGCCAACAAAGCACCTCAACAAGCCAATATGGTGCAATTACAGATTCGAACATCCAATCAGAATTCAGAACAGCTTATAGGTGATTCACATAACGGAAATGGATACAGAATAGATTATTGGCAAATCTGCCACAAAACAGAATTCCATAATAGGGTGTTATAACTTGGTCTTAAGTCAAAACACGGCATGAAGCTGAAGTGGCCTACCACGGAATCCTTTCCCTGATAGTGGCTAATAGCTCCGAAAGAAGAACTCTTGTTCTCCCACGTAATTTACCTTAACGTGGTTCCGAACCGCTTATCTTTTCCCAAGACAAGTTCTGGGATCGTACTCCGAGATTCTAACTTGAAACTTCAGAATAAGATGGCGTTTAGCGAGCCAACCTTATAACATCCAGTCCTCTTAGTGCTAGGAACATCCACTAGCGAGTAATTTCATTCCTTACTTCACGATACGTAAACCAGTCGAAAATCCATCATAACTCCTTTAATAACTCAGAGTATTCTTGTCACGACTCCTTGCATCAACCTTTGAACAGGTTTCCAGACCCTTAACCAAAACTTACTTCAAGCGACACTTCAAATACCTCAATGGTGTCAACATGTTTTAACAGATTGTCCATGTGTATGGACTCAGAATAATCACCAGACAACGTGAGCGTTAAACAGAACATAACTCTGAACTCCACAATGGGAGTGGTGTACACTTGGTGTGTTACACGACCGCAAAACTCCAATGCAGACTTAATGTTGCAGGCGCAACTCCAATTTTTATGACTTGAGCGAAAACTAGCGATACTTGTAAGTTCTCAGCTTTAGCAACTATCAGTCCAACATTTTTAGAACATTCCACAGATGTCCAAATCCGATTCCGTAAATTTTCCCTTAAATTTTCAGAATTTTCCACCGAGCCAAATGGTACAGTTTATTAGTCCAACTTCGGTCAAAATCCGCGGTCTTTCCTGAAAACAGCTTTGTGTCTAGCCCAGATTCAATTCGTATTCCAGGTTACGAGTCGAAATAAATCACAGGGATTTAATCCAAGGTAGTAGACTTCATCGGAAAACCTCCTGTAAAGTCTCAGATTTAATGGCCTCCTATAAACCGAGCTGATCCTAACGGACCTAAGGGCGCACTTTCCCGTCGACTAATTTTTCCAATAGCTTTGAATTTCTCGAACCACCGTCTGTCAGGCGGGAGATGTAGTTTAAACTACCTTACAGAGCCTAACGGCGTCCTGTCCTCCGGGTGCATCTCGTTGCACCCCGAGTCAATTGCCAGTTTTCCAACCCGACAACCACAGACAGTACCGAGTCCTAAGACTAATCGGCACTCTCTAACGTAAATTAAATTAACCTTGAGCGTCTCGTTGACCTTGGTTGAAATCTTCCATTCACCTTGATATCCTTCATTTGGTGTAGAATCACCAATGCTCCTTTCGGATCACCTTGTTGATCCGTACGTATTACCGTTGCGGTTGGTTCCTACGTCTCCGTATTCTGGTGATTGTCCTTTGTGTGAATTTCTTCGCTTCAGATCCTTCTGCGCACCCTATCTTATTCCACTCCACTTTGCTCCGAAGCCACGTGTCTTCCACGGCTACTTAATCAAGCACTCTTATACTTATCGTCCTTCGGACGTAATCCTGGCATTTTCGTCACCCAATCCACTTCCTTTACCAGTCGTATTCATAACTTAGTGCAGAAACTGTAAACGGTAGTGTTTCCGTCACTTCCGAACTTACGTTCTCATACTTGAATTTAATCCTTAAATCCAGGTTCTTACTACTAAGGACCTATGTCCCTTCATAACGGATATTCCAAAATCCAGAAATCCTAAACGGACAACGGAACATAACCTTCATGGATTGATCCTTCTTGAAATCTTGAGTCCCGCAGATACTTCCTCTTATAACCTTAGATAGATCGGGTCTCGCTATAAGCGAGTACTTCCAGACAACCTGGAACCCAATAACAAGACTTGTACGACAAAAGCAGACAGCAGTATTTCCTAGTGGCTCTGTAGTGCAGATGCAATGCATGATGTTTTTACTACTCAGACAGAAAGGTGGAACCGAAATTCCGACCTAAGCATTCCTAGTTTCATATCCAGACGTCCATTTTCCTAATGGACAAGTCTGACGTGATTTTTGTTTTAACAAATGTAACCTAAGTCTTAATTTATGTTAGGTACGTTTAAACTGATCACCCGTCATCCCACCTCCTGATCCCGAGACAGTCCACAAAAGAAGTTGATCAAGCTCCTCATGAACCAACCCGAAACCGATTAGTGAAATGAGGAATGTCTGCCTAAACCTACCTAACCTGACCTCCTCTGATACCAAATGTTACCACCCGCCCTCCGTTCCCGGCGCTTTGCGGAAGCGATTTGCGAAAGCGGTCGTCCGGAGGTGAATTTGAGGGACCCGGAGGCGGGTCGGTAAAACGGAGAGTTCTCTTGAGACTAAATTCTTCCCTGATTCTAAAATCTTTACGGATAATCGCGTATACATCTAAGCATGCAGATATGGAATTTCTAAATTAACGAAATATGCTATGTTATCCGAATGCAATATGCAGCTACAGAGCCCGACATCTAAAATACAAATAATACCTCGCAGCTTGAGCGGTAAACACTTCAAGCTACAGAAATATCCTGCTGCTGCTCCGAAGCTAAAACCAGAAACAGATGGGACCCGACTGCTGCGGAAAACTACTCTGCAGGCCGCTTTCCCGGATCTCCTGAAAAATAACCTGTTTGGGGGTGAGTTCCTTTGGAGAAACCCAGTAAGGGGGGGTGGGTACAGATAACGGGGGAAAAAGCTTAAAAATCATTTTTTTGTGCCTGCAGAAAAGGGTTAGCATGTGATGTTCTAGCAGATATACAGTCCTAGGTAAATAATCGGTGTTTATGCAGAGATGATGCATGATGCTCAGAAAGTCTCGTAGGACTTGGCTTTATGTTGGGCCGGGTCTCACAATGACATACGGCTCCCTAAACGATAGCTTGTCAGGCTCATCGTCTCGGGACTTTCAGAGTCGCTTGGTATACCAGCGGGAGGGTGTACATCCCCCGACCGTCATAACAGAAATAAAATTGGTCCGGGTTCGACCTCCAACCAATAATCCAACATAATCCACCAGATAGATATATCCGGTGGCAATAAATCCACGTTAGCGTCAAAACCTGCAAACCGATATCTGTACTTAAAAACCCCTTACCTCAAGTAAGCAAATCGGAATAATCTACTGGGGCCCCCAAAGTGTAGCTCCAGCAATATCCCGCACCTCAAATACCTCAACACAACACTGACAAGGTATGTAACAGAAATCCCAAGTCAAATAACCAATAATCCAACTTGGGGTAAAATTACACCTAAGTCCCTGAACTTTTCAGAACTGACAAATTTATCCAAAACTTCACCAAAGGACAAAACAGTGAATAGTGACCCTTTCCATACTTTATTTCTTTGACTTTTCCTTGACTTTAACTTTTCCAAAAGTTACACTTAAAGTCCTTAACTTCCATACTTCACAACTTTAGTAGTACTTTAACTTCCAAAATCCTAATGCTGAATTTTACTATTCACAGCAACATACTTAATCCTAATGCTGAATTTTACTATTCACAGCAACATACTTATTAACCAAAAGGTCCTTAAATCCATTTAAAAACCTTATTCCACAACTTAACTTCAACACTTCCAACACTTTCACTTTTACCCAAACCTTTCCATATTTCTCAAAATGGTATTTTCCTTTTATACCAAATTTTATTAAATTCCAGAAATTACCAAAATGTCCAATTATTGGTTTTCAGCCCAACTTAATTCGGCCCAAGCCCAATACTTCCATACTTTATCCAAAATCACCCAAACTTTTCCTTAAAGCTTGTTTTAGCCCTTAAGCTTTATTTACTTGCTAAAACTCCAATTAATCACCAAATATTTTTCCAAAATATTTTCCAATTAATTCGGCAGCAACACTATTGTACCAAGTTCAGGATTTTTCATTTTAATCCTTATAGTTTCGGCCAAGTCCAATTTTTGCCCTAAACTTTTCCAAACTTCACACTTTGACTACCAACCTTTAACCCTTCATGCAACTATTTTATAACATGATTTGTCCAACATTTAGGAAACCAAAACAGAAACCAAAACTGTTCCAAAGTTTCAGCCAAACACCATATTTTTCATAATGATTTTCCAAATCATTTTCCAACTTTAAACCAACAACAACCAACATGCTTCCACCCTTTCTTCAACAAATCTTAAACAACTTAAACATGCTTTTCACAACATGTATTTCGGCCTCAACTTGAACATATACATCCACCAACATTCAACACACAACACCAACATGAAACATGCTTCTCATGTTTCAAGGAGCAAGATTATAACATCAAAACAAGCTTCCAACAAGTTTTGAGTTTCCACCATTTTCCAAAATCCATAAAACTCCTCTTTTTCTTGGAAGCATGAAATAAATGAGCAATATACTTAAAGGTAAGCAAATAATGTATCTCACCTCAAGATATTAAGCAACTTTGATGAACAAATCTGTCCAAGAATGTCATCACAAATCCGCCCCCTTCATGGATGGAAACAAGATGGAGTTAGTTACTAAAACCATCCTTAAACTCATAAATGAACCTTAACCAAACA
This sequence comes from Primula vulgaris, assembly GCA_963920805.1. Lineage (NCBI taxonomy): Eukaryota > Viridiplantae > Streptophyta > Magnoliopsida > Ericales > Primulaceae > Primula > Primula vulgaris. The sequence goes on from CAWUCN010000067.1 coordinate 11,468, forward strand.
TCCATACCTTCAAGGATATCCAGGTAGGAAGGTAGAGTAAGGTAGAAGAGAGTTTGGCCAGCAACCAAACTCAGAAACTTCAAAAAAACGTGGCTGAACCCGAAACGCAACATCAGAAGCAGTCTGATTGATCTGTGGTTTTGGACACCTTACGATTTTTGTATGATTTTTCGTCCTTCAGAAAACTTGTAGCCAAGAGAAATACGAAGAATATTGATGAAGACGGGAAGATCAAAAGAAACTTATCTGATGGTCGAAACTGGGACAGAAGCTGCTGTCCTGGTGCTGGGTACTAAGGAGAAGAGATGAAGATGATGAGAGAGGGAGAGCTTTTGTGAAGGAATGGCTTGGAAGGGTAAAATGAATACAATTGTATGGAGAGAAAGAGAGAGAGCCGGCTAGGGAGAGAGAGAGGGGATAGATGGAGTGTGGATAATGGTTTGCATGCATGGAAGTGTAAGGATTCCTTACATATGTGATGATGAAAGCTAGGTCAACACTCCAACCCTTAACCATAAGCCAAACTAAGTCAAATTGTAACCAAACTAAGACTAACCATGAACTATTTCTGCCCAAAAACGTCAGGTTCAGCTAGGATAGAAGAAAATGTATTTTTCATCAGTTTTTCCCAAACTGATCATCCGTCGTCCCGAGTCGATCCTTTTTCCGAAAAAATTTGCCCGAGGCTTCCAAAAATCCCGAAATATTTATCTTAGCCTCGCAAACTGTTTTCAAGGCTATCCTGAAATTCTTGGAATTTTCTGAGTCCGTTTGGTAATTGTTTACCCATTAATACGACGATTTTTCTTAACTTTCCGCAACTTGTTTGCGGCAGATTCTTGCCTCGTTTTGCGTAATTAAACTGTACCAATCTACAAGGGATAAAATCATGAAAATTTACATGAATGTAGCCCTATGTGTCTAGTTTAATACGCACTTTACAGTTCTTGATTTGGACCACTGTGGAATTAATTAAAAATGTTTTACTGACCCTGGGTCAAGCTGTGCGCGGAAGTTTCCGATCTTTTTTTTCCGAAAGTCACTCGAATTTCCTATAACGAGTTTTGACTAAATTTCCGGAACATAGACTTTATTTATGAACATAATCCAATATATGTCATTAATTTTGTCCCGGTAATTACTTAATTAATTCCCGGTCAATTTTCCAAATTGACCACTTGTGTAAGAGATAACTTGTAATCCAAGGTGTCATGATGTTAACCAAATCAACACTAACCTCATGAATCATAAGCATTTCTAGTCCAGACTTAACCAAACCAAGATTAACAATTGAGTCCAAACCAGTCCAAAACCGCCGTCTTATGTGGGTCCTCCCCGGGGATATTTTCCCCGTCAATTTTTCAAAATGACCATTTTGCCCACTCGAGTCAAATTTTGGCAAAATGTCCCGATCCTTCCGGAATGTCTTAAAATCCTTAAATATGGTTGAATTGAAGTCAAATGAGGTTCCCGAACATTGATTTCACTTATCTGATCACCATATATTCGAAATTTTCCAAGTCACCGGGATGGTCCCGGGAAATTTCAAATTCCAAATACATCGCTCCGGGAGTGATTGTAACAATTTCTAGCTCCCATCACAATGCAATTACGTAAATCAGCATCAGCGATCAATATAGAAACAACACATTTATAAAGCTCAAAAGACTTGATGTGTTTGAGCCAAGGAAACCTAATAATTCCAACTTCTTAATGAACATGAAATTTCAGCTAGACAAAGACACAACAATATGGCAGGACGCATGTTTATACTTGGCCAAGATAATTATCATGTTCAAGATACCTAGATTCCTACAAAAGACCAAGTAACACCATATGACCAAATATTTAAGCCTAGCTAATACCTTCTTTTACGAAACAGCAGAACTCAAGAGACAAGTAAGGTTCTAACCAATGAAATCAATAGTTAAGAACAAAGAATAAATAAATAAATGCAAGTACTTGAAACTCACCAAGAGAAATTGATTCCAACAAACATCAATCCTGCACAAATAAATAGACAAATCTATTATTTAGGATTTAAGAAATTTCCTTCGTTTGCATTTATTGAAATCTGAAATCATCTCCAGCCCCAACGATACTCGTATTTGTCTCTAACTCACAATCGGTCATATCCCAGCTCACCAGCCTATACCATCGATCTTGTTCTTCCGTTCCAGTCGATTTCTCCAACTAAACCTTCTCTGCTAATATGAGACCATCCTGAACTTCCACTCGCCGCCCCCACAAGTTAAACTCCTCCCTCTTTTGATCTCGGAGCTCAATTCTGAAATCAGAATCGTGTAGCTCTTACTTCCGATTTCCTTATTTTTTCTCAGTAATTTCTTTTCCCTAATTTTCTGCAATTAATCAAAACTAATTCAAAACACAATCTACTCCTGAAATCTTCTATTGGTGAGGAAACCGATTCTTACCGATTTCAAGGACGATCAGACTTATTAGGAAGGGAGGAGATAGGCGTTCTCTGCTGATGCGCTTCTCGAGGTCGCCAATAGAGGAGGAAACGAAAGTGAGATGAGATTTCACAACCATAGATCTGATTTGGGAATTAGGGATAAGGAAGATGGGTTGCTGAATAAGGGGAATTTTGGAATTAGGGTGAATGATTAGGGAGGGATAGGAAGGATCATGGGAAGATGGTTAAATGCCGAGATAAACTTCTAATTTCCCCACATATTGACACGAAACAGATCAGATCATCGCAAATTATAAGTTAACAAGGACGGGATTATTAATCTGTTACTAGAGTTATTAACGAAACATTATATTGTCACTAAAGGACATTTACACTAACAGATAATTTTTCTGTGACTGAAAATATCTGTTACTAAAGGGCAATTTTCTTGTAGTGCGTTGATCACAAATAAAATTTTAATTTTAAGTTTATGACTTTTCATATTATATTATATTATATTAGAAGTGTAAATATAATATATAGTTCATCAAATAAAAATTTAAATTTGAGGTTATTTATGTCATTGGTATAGCAAGATAGAATATGAATTTAAATGTATTACGAATAACATTATAAGAATTTGGAAGTAGAGTAATTTGGAAGTCTATAAGAAACTCAGGATATTAGTTCTAAAATTTGAGGGACCAATCCAAAAAATAATAAGAAAAGAAAGTGATTTTTTTTTCTAGAAATGTTCTCTCACAAATTTCATATCAATTCATAAAATTTCTCCTACAAATAGCATAAATGAATACACTTTAAAAGTAAAAAAAAAAAAGTAAAAAAAAAAAACATTTTTTTTAAATTTAAAAATCAAATAAAAAGATGACATGACACAACTCTATTGGTTACGAATAACATTATAATAATTAGAAAGTAGAGTAATTTGGAAGTTTATAAGAAACTCAGGATATTAGTTCTAAAATTTCGATGACCAATCCAAAAAATAATAAGAAAAGAAAGCGATTTTTTTTTTCTAGAAATGTTCTCTCATAAATTTCATATCAATTTTCAAAATTGATAAAATTTCTCCTACAAATAGCATAAATGAACACACTTTAAAAGTAAAAAAAAAATAAAAAGTAAAAAAAATAAACAAAGAAATATCAATTTTCAAAATTGATAAAATTTCTCCTACAAATAGCATAAATAAACACATTTTAAAAGCAAAAAAATAAAAATTAAAGATAAAAAATTAAAAAAAAAATGATGACGTTATACAACCCTATTGGTTGCGCCACTATTCATCAACAGTGAAACTTCCGTAAGTGAATAGATATATAATAAGGTTTCTTCTTCATGCGTTTCGCAACTGGTGTAAATTGTAAAATTTATAAGAGTTCAATAAAATTGTAACATCAAACAAATTTTGATCATAGATGACAGTAGGGGTGTAAATGGGTTGGGCCGAGCCTGAACCCTTTAAGCTCGAACTTGGTCCCTTAGCCTATCGGTACTACTCGGATTCGAGCTCGAATTCCTCGTAAGGCTCGAGCTCGGCTCGTAGTAGGCTCGAGTCC